>OV049874.1:16923505-17223505 GCA_920104075.1 Melanargia galathea | reverse complement strand
ATTCACTAGATGCCTCGCAGTTGCTTAAGAGACTCACTAGCGTATCGAATTAATAGTTTCTACTTTATAGTGGTTCACATAAGTATCTAAAAAGAAAAGAAAACAGCTTATAGCTGCATACAGTTCACATGTGTAATTTTATTCAGTTTTTGCTGAATTACAGTACACCAGTGAACTATTAGACAGTTTTTTTGCAGAATTTAAGAGTTTTAACTATTCATGTCCCTGTTTAACAGGAATCCACCATTTATTGTATAATCTATAAATGTACTGATTATTTTTTCAACTTTTATGATGTTTTGTGTATGAATTAGGAATGTGTTGCATTAGTTTTTTACTTCCTCATATCTAATAACTTTTAATCTCATAATTCTTTCAAAGCACTAAAAATTGTTTATTCAAGTTATCATCACAGCTTATTTATGTTAAACTACTTAAACACTGAATATTTTCATGGTGCACTAAAATTTTCTTAGATAATATATAATTACCTATATTTATATAATGTCAGTAAAATTACATTCCCAATCATTTTTCTTTTATTAATATGTAAAACAATGTACTTATCAGGGAATATTGAATACTAGATGATGCCCACGGCTTCGCCCGTGTGGATTTAGGTTTTTAAAAATCCCGTTGGAACTTTTGATTTTACAGAACAAAAAGTAGCTTATTTGTTAAGTAACCCGTCTCCAAAACGGAAAAATCCCGTGGGATCCCCACGATTTCGGAATGCAATTCCTTACAGCATCAGGGTTGAGGAGTTGGATATGTACCTACTCAAGTTCATTCAACGATAAAGTCTTTAATTGGTACCCCAATATCAATTTAAATAACCGACAGTTTCTGAATCCCATTAGTTTTGAGGATCAGGTCCCCTACAGCATCAGGATTGAGGAGTTGGAATCCAAATTTTTTATAAAACAGGGTCGCCAAGTTTTTCTATCGATTAAAAAAAGAATTACTTGAATCGGTTCAGAAATCTCGGAGATATCGGTGTACATAGGTAGAAAAACACAACTCCTCCTTCTTTGAAAGTCGGTTAAAAAAGTAGCCTATGTTACTCCCTGATTAATTCTCTACTTGTATGTGAAAGTCCCGTCAAAATCGGTTCAGCCGTTCCAAAGATTAGCCCGTTCAAACAGACAGACAGACAGACAGACAGACAGACAGACAGACAGACAGACAGACAAAAATTTTAAAAACGTGTGATTCGGTTATAGTATCGTTCAAATAACCATATGAGCTTAATATGAGGTAGTTATTTCGATATTACAGACAGACACTTCAATTTTATTTATTAGTATAGATTATCCACATATGTGTTCCATTGGTAGAGCTATATAGGTTATTAATTTGCTTATTTGCTTAATTAAGTTTGCTACTTCAAATATGTTCACTTTTACACAGGCTGCAAACAACTTTTCCCAGTTTAAAACATGTAGGTATTATACGTGACTATTTTCTGAATAAAAAGTAACTTGACCTTTTAGTCAGTCGATATTCAGCGCATAGAAGTCCGCATAGTCGCCTACTTGAGTGGTCAGGCGACCATGCGGATCTGCCAAAACGTGTAAAATAAAAGCTGAGGTAGCATGTAGAGATGTAGCGTATATACTAGAACAGATCCAGGGACTAGGTATTTATCGATACTAGGTCGCACCTAGTCCAACTTATAAAATACGCGATCCACCTAGTCAGTAGTCTCTTCTTTCTCTGTACTTACACGATACGCAGCGCGCGGCTAGCTCGAAACTGTTGTTTGAATTTGAACTTTATTTGAATCAAGATAAAAGTCACGACGCGCAATCTTTTCAACACATTGAATTACTATGTAGTATGGACCATAGTCTATGGTTCAAATTCAAATGACACTTTTCGAGCAGACCGCGGGTGCCGCGTTGTGCAAAAATATATTTTGTCCTTTTTTAACTACACGATTTCTGTCTTTCCATCTTTGTCTGTCAATATTCGAGACTAGTCGGGACTTCAACCCTGTGCTGAACCAAACAACAGATTTTCCTAAGATTTTCTATACCCGTATTACTAATTCCCTGGAATTCTGACAGCTGTCATTGTCATTTACAGATGAGTTATTTGTATCGAGAACAGGGTTAACATAATACATTAAAAAAACAAAAAAATCAGAAAACAATCCAAAAAAAACGTTAAAAAATCTGATTAATAATTACTGATTGATTAATCAATTGAAATCTTTTAAATACGCCAACAATATCTAGTGTCGATAAATCTACACGTTGACAGTCCTAACTTCTAAGCCTGTGTAAAGTATGAAGGGAAGATTCCAATTCATTACTAGTGCGTACGTACGTATTTACACGTATTGATGGAACGCAAAGTCTAAGCATACTTACACTCCTAAGTACTTCATGGACTAGGTGGAACAGGTATTTGGATCGAGTATTTGTACGGAATCGGACTAAGTGCACCTAGTACAAAATTTACCTAGTACGACTCACCTCTAGTAGCATGTAAGTAGTACGCCTAAATTGCTCCAGAATAATGGAGGCAACGTCAGCTATTAGTGTTATCTTACCAGCTCAAACACCAGTAAATCACGAATCAGTCAAAAAACAAAAACTACGATTAAACATATTAAATCATAAATCTTGACAAATATTGTGTACTTACCTGATCTGGTGGGTCCCAACTTAATAAACTATGTGATTTAGAGAAAATCACACTTTCAGGTACTTAAAATTCAATAAATCACTTGAGAATCTTGAGATGAATTAGCAATTAGCAAATAGCATCACAGAACAAAAATACTCTCTAACGAGAGAAGAATGTAAACTCCATAGTAAAAAAATGAGAACAGTTCAGCGCCATCTAGATTCAGCCCACCAACAACTCTGACGGCGGGAGATTCTATACCTACTTATCCTAAATAATATTTTTAGATAAGGCATTTTGACTCGAGAGAGAACTGGTGAAATAAAATACACCAAGTTCTCTTTCGAGTCAAAATGCCTTATCAATAAAGTTTTAGTTAGGATTCAAAATAAAACAACAGGTTTTCTTTCTAACAATTCACATTTATTTATGTGTAAGGATTTTTTTTGAGTGTGGTGGCTGACACTTCTTCTGAAAACGATCTATTTTCCAAATACATACAAAATCATTTTAAACATAATATGTATGAGACACTATTTACAATGCTGTTAATATTTTCATATTCAATTACATCACATGGAACAGCAGTTCTTTGTAACTTCCGTTTAGTACAATCAGTAAAACCTCTGTTCAATCACATACTTAGTTCAAATCTGAAAAGAAACAATTTTGTTGATTCATCATGATCAATCTATTACCGGCTCACTAGAGCACGGGTCTCCTCACAGAGTGAGAAGGGTTTTGGCCATAGTGTACCACGCTGGCCAAGCGGATTGGCAGACTAGATTTTGTTGATTAATTGGTACTAATTATTACAAATAATATATACCATAACATATAAGTATTTTTACTACCCTATATGTACCTAATAAATAGTAAACACTAAGGGTGGGCTACCAATATTATTTTTCCTAACTAGTATCTACAATGTCTGGAAAATGGTTGACAGTAACACATCAGTATATTAGCAGGAAACTAT
Source organism: Melanargia galathea (assembly GCA_920104075.1). NCBI lineage: Eukaryota > Metazoa > Arthropoda > Insecta > Lepidoptera > Nymphalidae > Melanargia > Melanargia galathea. Next base: position 17,219,892 of record OV049874.1, on the reverse strand, counting down.
AGACATAAGCAGTAAGCACGCCTGTTGATATCACTATAAATATCAAAATGTGTGCTTGTATTTTGTAATAAATATTACATTAATGTAATAAATTAATTGTAATAAAATTTATAGAGAATGAATTTTAGTAAGTAGAGATCGACCAGAATCTCATGAAAAATAGGGAAATTAAATTTTGTAGTAAGCAACACTAGGTTAACTCGGCTGCCCTAGTGATAAACAAAGTAATTACATTCAGAACACCTTACCTGGGATCGTTTCACGAAACGAAAAATCAAGCAACTGCATTTTAAATACAAAAAAAAGTGATCAACATCCAATTACTTTGTTTTTGTGTTGTGCTTGTTGTTTACTTGGTTTTTTTATTTATATTCCAGGTTAGTGAGTGCAGTTACTTTGTCTGGGCAATTTAAATTTCAGTAAACGGTTCAAGTTATTTGAAATATTAAACTGTGGTAAAAAACTACTCGACATAAAACTTTTGTTAATGCAAAAAGTCAATTTCACAAAAAATGTCAGTTACTTTGTTTATCGCTAGGGCAGCCGTAGTGTTGCTAACCTTGGAATTTCATTTCCCTATTTTTCATGAGATTCTGGTCGATCTATATAAATCTACTAAGTTAGGTTAGGTTAAACGTACCATGCAAGATTCCCTAAGCAGGTTTTAGGAAATCGAATCAACTTGATGTTGTCTTTACCGGCGAGTTGTTGCTGTTTTATTTGTCAGGTCAGATAATGAAATAAAACATACGAGCAAAGAATTCCACATATGAGTCTTGTTTCAATGAAACAGAATCAACGTCTCAAATATAAATAGCACTACACTATAAAACACAAACAGAGTAACAGAAGCTCGACTCGACGTATTTAAAGTTTATAATATGATCGCAAGAAATCTAAATATTTTAATTGTTACGAAACTTATCCACACAATAACAAAGACGCCATTTTGAAAAAAACAATTATTACCAACATTACGTACTATTACGTCAGTGACTACCAACTTAAAAACACTTAATTGACCATGAACAATTGAACCTATGGAATTTGCAGAGCGATTCAGAACACTTCGATAACTTACCGTGTCGATACGACTTGGTATCGATTTTGTATCCAAATTTTTTTTCGTGCAATTCAGAACGATAAAAGCATACAATTGGATATCGATTACGATACCGGTATCGATAAGATACATTGCGATTAAGACATGTGCATTTATGAAGTATGTTATTTTACCAAAATTTTACATAATATACATTCATATTAAGCATTAAAAAATAACTTTTAATCATCTTGAAGGTAATTAAAGTCATTATTTAAAATGATAACATTAAATTATTGATTTAGAGAGAAAAACGTCGAAGTGTACTACAAAAGTATTATTACAGCTATTCTCGTAAATACCACACAGATGTCCGTACCCAAAGGGTAAAACGGGACCCTATTGCTAAGACTCCGCTGTCAATCTGCCTGTCTGTCCGTCCGGACAGACGGCAAGCAATATACTACTCTCTACCGAGAGATATATTATGGCATTGGTTGGTAATCATGTACATACCAAAAATATAAATCTACATGATTACGTGTTGCCTCCTGTAATGCCCCCTCTTATTAGTTAGTAAAATTAACGCAAATTCTGGCAAAAGTTTTATTATATTTTCCCATAAAAGTTGAGGCATTTGCCTCAAATGGGTTAAAGGTATCAAGCAATGTCCGTAGATACCTACGTCTCTTAAGAATCCTCTTCACCGCGTCTTCTTCGCCTCGGTGATTTACTGCGGCTATTGCTATCTATTTTAATTGCGGCTCCGAACATATTTTTCACGAAATAACAGTAAAAGTACCTATCTGACGAGTAGATGAACAAAAAGATTAGGATATCGAATGCCCTGTAGCTTTCGATAAATAATCGTAAAAAAATATCGGATGTTCGGAAAATATTATTCGATAAAGTTGTTGTGAATAGCTTTTGATAGCGTTTGATAAAGTTGTTGTGAATAGCGATTATGACAATCGAACGATATCTACGTCGGTTCGATTCGGTTTCGGTTTCGACAACTTCCCGGTTGATACGGTTATTCTGAATCTATACTAATAAATAAAATTGAAGTGTCTGTCTGTAATTTCGAAATAACTACCACATATTAAGCTCATATGGTTATTTGAACGATACCATAACCGAATCACACGTTTTTAAAATTTTTGTCTGTCTGTCTGTCTGTTTGAACGGGCTAATCTTCGGAACGGCTGAACCGATTTTGACGGGACTTTCACAGACAAGTAGAGGATTAACCAAGGAGTAACATAGGCTACTTTTTTAACCGACTTTCAAAAAAGGAGTTGTGTTGAAATCGGTAAATACAGATGTTAAAAACGCCCTGATAGGTATTTTCGCTGCGCGCGATCGCGACGGCCGACGCGGACGCTCGCGCTCCCCGCGCCGCGTCACGCGCCCCTGCGCCCTGCGCCCGCCGTACGCGGTACCGCGGTACGCCGCCGCGCGGCGGGGGGCGGGTGGACCAGAAATCTACTTATCCCTCAGGATTTGTGAAAAATCGAAATTCACGCGGGCGAAGCCGCGGGCAAAAGCTAGTTGAAAATACATCTTATCGTACGATAACTTACCGAATCGATTGATGATTATGTTATCGAAGTGTTCTGAATCACCCTGCCGAGCTTCAAACAAAATGTTGAAACAAAGAAATGTGGCCTTGAACAGGCTTTATCTCGTTCTTAACTACTTAAATAAAGTGGTAAGTAGTTAGTAAAGGTACAGAAAAACTAGAGAGAAAAAATAGCCCAGCTGAATTATGGACTTTGTCTTTCCTACATTGTTTCAGGCGCAGACTCCAGTATCTACATAAAGAATTATAACCGTCTTGGATATGACTTTAGAAAAGTTAGTGTTGCAATGCTTAAAAAATGTACAATTATCATCGGAATGTTTTAACAATGGCAATTTCAGCCCCCGTAGGTATAAATTTTCTTCTAAGAGAGTTTACACCCCCTGAATAGCATCACAGATTAGCATTTAGCAAAATGGCGTCGGGTGGCGTTCATCCCGCCGGAAGTGTTGCCAGTTCAGCTTTTTTGTTTCCCAACCAAAGATGTGAATTATTTTGAAATACATTTATTATTTTAAATGCAAATGCAAAATACTTACCTACCTATTTTTTAATTGCATTTGAAACACTTTTTTTTTAAATGGATTTAGTATTTTATTCGGAGTGTAATTTTATTAGTAGGTATATGTAGACCCGAATCTCATGAAAAATAGGAAAATTAAATTAAACACTAGGTTAACTCGGCTGCCCTAGTGATAAACAAAGTACTAAATTTACCAAAAGTGTGGTTAAAAAAACAAAACCTTTTTATAGACATTTATAAATAAATCCAATAAATTCCCAATCTATTTCAAATCTCCCCGCAGGTTGGGAAACTCCCCACAAAATGGCCACCCTGCGCTTGTCGTGCCAAACAACGTTTCATTTCACGCAAATTTTTATCATATCATATCACATATTATTCATTTCAAAAAATATGTTTTAGGTTTGTTTTATTCCTTCATGATTAAATTATTAAACGAAATCAAGCACTTTTTCCCATATTTATCGATTTTTGTTTATTGGAGATCAATATTAAGACCTAAAGAAAGTCACGGACAAGTCATCACATATTTTTAGGTAAAAAACTAATAGTGGTTCTGCCCCCTGATTGTGTAACTTTTGACGATGAAATGGTATTCATTTGATGGCCTAAGACCATTAAAGTAAAATATACCTTGAATGTATTAATTTAAAGTCACAAATTCAGTACAACTGATTTCAACATGGAGCGTTATGGATCGTATCGTACATACACCTAAACGTATAAGAATGGATAGACGAAATTGAGCTCTATTTCAATAATGTTATGGTTTATTTTACTTTGATGCCTTAGGCCATCAAATGAATACCACTTCATCGTCAAAAGTTACACAATCAGGGGGCAGGTTATAGTAGGCTCCTATTGCGAATCCTTAATCCTGAGTCCTGACACTGTAGAATAATTACTTAATGCCCACCTAAGTTATGAAGATTCAGGAAGTGTTCATAGTGAATTAATATTGTAGGTACCAAGCAACAACTTTAAGATTAGACTCCAAGTCTTATCCCAGGTAATGCAGGGTACTGTAGCACCCCTTATTAGCAATTTCTGTCGGGGTTTTATGCCAACGGTAGTCATCGGTTGGTAGCATTTAGGAAGATGGTGGTTGAGATGCCAACTAAGTCCCTCTGTAAGGCCAATTACATGAAATGTTATGTTACGTCATGCAGTCTTGCTTACAATCTTTTAACATTGGGCCAACGATGATGATGTTGATGCTGCAAAATACTGAGCTCCTAAGCCGTAGAGATTCTGACATCTGCAGCATTATTGTGATCGGAATTAACTCAGATACGTTTTTAACCGACTTCAAAAGAGGTTAAGTATCAATTCGACTGTTTATGTAGGTATGTAATATTATTGGAACTGCAAGATATTCACATTTAAAGGTCCGTCCAAACTTGTAACATTTCATCGAACCGAACTGCGTAACCGTGTCAACACCGCGTAGTAGTTACGATAGTGTGGACGGCATTTGTTATGCCGAACTGTTAAGCAGTAAAACCCATCTCAAGCGCTCGAAGAAACGACCATACATGGCATAGTTCGCGAACATGTTCGGTGCGGCTAGTTACAAGTGTGGACGTGATTTCTGTACTGTTCGGAGTAAAGACACGTGTTACGGGCCGATCCATTCAAAGTCGGTCTTTTTCAAAGGATGCCCGCTAATACCTACGTAACTACGAGACGTCCACAGTTGTATTTCGTCACGTGACCATGTAAGCCTGTTGTTACGGTGCCGTACTTTGCTAATCTACCGAAACTATAAGGTGCAGATCCATGATGTAACAACATCTTATTTTCGCGTAGATGTGCTGACGTGGTCTGATTTTTCAAAGCTTATATTTCCGAAACTATAGGGTACAGCCCTATGTTGTTGGTACTCAAACTTCTTATTTTCGCGATATCTATATGCTCTCGTGGTCAAATTTTTAAAAGCTTATATTTCCGAAACCATAAGGTGCAGCCCCATGCTGTTGGTACTCAAACTTCCTATTTTCGCAATGTCTTTATATGGTAACGTGGTCAGATTTTTAAAAGCTTTTATCTTCGAAACTATAAGGTGCAGCCCCATGTTGTTGGTACTCAAACTTCTTATTTTTGCGATGTCTATATGCTTCCGTGGTCAGATTTTTAAAAGCATATATTTCCGAAACTATAGGGTACAGCCCCATGTTGTTGGTACTCAAACTTATTATTTTCGCGATGTCTATATGCTCCCGTGGTAAAATTTTTAAAAGCTTATATCTCCGAAACTATAGGGTACAGCCCCATGTTGTTGGTACTCAAACTTCTTATTTTCGCGATGTCTATATGCTCCCGTGGTCAAATTTTTAAAAGCTTATATCTCCGAAACCATAAGGTGCAGCCCCATGTTGTTGGTACTCAAACTTCTTATTTTCGCGATATCTATATGCTCTCGTGGTCAAATTTTTAAAAGCTTATATTTCCGAAACCATAAGGTGCAGCCCCATGCTGTTGGTACTCAAACTTCCTATTTTCGCAATGTCTATAAATGGTAACGTGGTCAGATTTTTAAAAGCTTTTATCTTCGAAACTATAAGGTGCAGCCCCATGTTGTTGGTACTCAAACTTCTTATTTTTGCGATGTCTATATGCTTCCGTGGTCAGATTTTTAAAAGCATATATTTCCGAAACTATAGGGTACAGCCCCATGTTGTTGGTACTCAAACTTATTATTTTCGCGATGTCTATATGCTCCCGTGGTAAAATTTTTAAAAGCTTATATCTCCGAAACTATAGGGTACAGCCCCATGTTGTTGGTACTCAAACTTCTTATTTTCGCGATGTCTATATGCTCCCGTGGTCAAATTTTTAAAAGCTTATATCTCCGAAACCATAAGGTGCAGCCCCATGTTGTTGGTACTCAAACTTCTTATTTTCGCGATGTCTATATGCTAACGTGGTCAGATTTTTAAAAGCTTATATCTCCAAAACTATAAGGTGCAGCCCCATGTTGTTGGTACTCAAACTTCTTATTTTTGCGATGTCTATGTGCTCCCGTGGTCAGATTTTTAAAAGCTTATATTTCCGAAACTATAGGGTACAGCCCCATGTTGTTGGTACTCAAACTTCTTATTTTCGCGATGTCTAAGTGCTCACGTGGTCAGATTTTTAAAAGCTTATATTTCCGAAACTATAGGATACAGCCCCATGTTGCTGGTACTCAAACTTCTTATTTACGCGATGTCTATATGCTTCCGTGGTCATATTGTTAAAAGCTTATATCTCCGAAGCTATAAGGTGCAGCCCCATGTTGTTGGTACTCAAACTTCTTATTTTTGCGATGTCAATGTGCTCCCGTTGTCAGATTTTTAAAAGCTTATATCTCCGAAACTATAAGGTGCAGCCCCATGTTGTTGGTACTCAAACTTCTTATTTTCACAATGTCTATGTGCTCACGTTACACATTTTGCATATATTACAACGCTGTAGTCTGTAGTTAGGCCAACATAGCACCCACAGTATTATTATACCTTGCTATTCAACCAACTATAGCGAAGGTTGGCCCAACGTTTACACATGTTGCATATATTACAAAGCTGTAGTCTGTAGTTAGGCCAACGTAGCACCAAAAAAAGGATTATACCTTGTTGTTCAACCAACTATAGCGAAGGTTGACCGAACGTTACACATTTTGCATATATTACAACGCTGTAGTCTGTAGTTAGGCCAACGTTGCACCAAAAGAAGGATTATACCTTGTTGTTCAACCAACTATAGCGAAGGTTGGCCGAACGTTACACATTTTGCATATATTACAACGCTGTAGTCTGTAGTTAGGCCAACGTTGCACCAACAGTATGATTATACCTTGTTGTTCAACCAACTATAGCGAAGGTTGGCCCAACGTTACATAATTTGCATATATTACAACGCTGTAGTCTGTAGTTAGGCCAACGTTGCACCAACAGTATGATTATACCTTGTTGTTCAACCAACTATAGCGAAGGTTGGCCCAACGTTACATAATTTGCATATATTACAACGCTGTAGTCTGTAGTTAGGCCAACGTTGGACCAACAGTATGATTATACCCTGTTGTTCAACCAACTATAGCGAAGGTTGGCCCAACGATACATATTTTGCATATATTACAACGCTGTAGTCTGTAGTTAGGCCAACGTTGGACCAACAGTATGATTATACCTTGTTGTCCAACCAACTATAGCGAACGTTGGCCCAACGTTACATATTTTGCTATTATTACAACGCTGTAGTCTGTAGTTAGGCCAACGTTGCAACAACAGTATGATTATACCTTGTTGATCAACCAACTATAGCGAACGTTGGCCCAACGTTACATATTTTGCATATATTACAACGCTGTAGTCTGTAGTTAGGCCAACGTTGGACCAACAGTATGATTATACCTTGTTGTTCAACCAAATATAGCGAACGTTGGCCCAACGTTACATATTTTGCATATATTACAACGCTGTAGTCTGTAGTTAGGCCAACGTTGCACCAACAGTATGATTATACCTTGTTGTTCAACCAATCTATATCGAACATTGGCCCAACGTTACATATTTTGCTATTATTACAACGCTGTAGTCTGTAGTTAGGCCAACGTTGCAACAACAGTATGATTATACCTTGTTGATCAACCAACTATAGCGAACGTTGGCCCAACGTTACATATTTTGCATATATTACAACGCTGTAGTCTGTAGTTAGGCCAACGTTGGACCAACAGTATGATTATACCTTGTTGTTCAACCAAATATAGCGAACGTTGGCCCAACGTTACATATTTTGCATATATTACAACGCTGTAGTCTGTAGTTAGGCCAACGTTGCACCAACAGTATGATTATACCTTGTTGTTCAACCAATCTATATCGAACGTTGGCCCAACGTTACATATTTTGCATATATTACAACGTTGTAGTCTGTAGTTAGGCCAACGTTGGACCAACAGTATGATTATACCTTGTTGTTCAACCAACTATAGCGAAGGTTGCCCCAACGTTACATATTTTGCATATATTACAACGCTGTAGTCTGTAGTTAGGCCAACGTTGGACCAACAATATTATTATACCTTGTTGTTCAACCAACTATAGCGAACATTGGCCCAACGTTAAATATTTTGCTATTATTACAACGCTGTAGTCTGTAGTTAGGCCAACGTTGCACCAACAGTATGATTATACCTTGTTGTTCAACCAACTATAGCGAAGGTTGCCCCAACGTTACATATTTTACATATATTACAACGCTGTAGTCTGTAGTTAGGCCAACGTTGGACCAAAAATATTATTATGCCTTGTTGTTCAACCAACTATAGCGAACATTGGCCCAACGTTACATATTTTGCATATATTACAACGCTGTAGTCTGTAGTTAGGCCAACGTTGCACCAACAGTATGATTATACCTTGTTGTTCAACCAACTATAGCGAACGTTGGCCCAACATTACATATTTTGCATATATTACAACGCTGTAGTCTGTAGTTAGGCCAACGTTGGACCAACAGTATGATTATACCTTGTTGTTCAACCAACTATAGCGAACATTGGCCCAACGATACATATTTTGCATATATTACAACGCTGTAGTCTGTAGTTAGGCCAACGTTGCACCAACAGTATGATTATACCCTGTTGTTCAACCAACTATAGCGAAGGTTGGCCCAACGATACATATTTTGCATATATTACAACGCTGTAGTCTGTAGTTAGGCCAACGTTGGACCAACAGTATGATTATACCTTGTTGTCCAACCAACTATAGCGAACGTTGGCCCAACGTTACATATTTTGCTATTATTACAACGCTGTAGTCTGTAGTTAGGCCAACGTTGCAACAACAGTATGATTATACCTTGTTGTTCAACCAACTATAGCGAACGTTGGCCCAACGTTACATATTTTGCATATATTACAACGCTGTAGTCTGTAGTTAGGCCAACGTTGCACCAACAGTATGATTATACCTTGTTGTTCAACCAACTATAGCGAAGGTTGGCCCAACGTTACATAATTTGCATATATTGCAACGCTGTAGTCTGTAGTTAGGCCAACGTTGGACCAACAGTATGATTATACCCTGTTGTTCAACCAACTATAGCGAAGGTTGGCCCAACGATACATATTTTCTATATATTACAACGCTGTAGTCTGTAGTTAGGCCAACGTTGGACCAACAGTATGATTATACCTTGTTGTTCAACCAACTATAGCGAAGGTTGCCCCAACGTTACATATTTTGCATATATTACAACGCTGTAGTCTGTAGTTAGGCCAACGTTGGACCAACAGTATGATTATACCTTGTTGTTCAACCAACTATAGCGAACATTGGCCCAACGTTACATATTTTGCTATTATTACAACGCTGTAGTCTGTAGTTAGGCCAACGTTGCACCAACAGTATGATTATACCTTGCTGATCAACCAACTATAGCGAACGTTGGCCCAACGTTACATATTTTGCATATATTACAACGCTGTAGTCTGTAGTTAGGCCAACGTTGGACCAACAGTATGATTATACCTTGTTGTTCAACCAACTATAGCGAACGTTGGCCCAACGTTACATATTTTGCATATATTACAACGCTGTAGTCTGTAGTTAGGCCAACGTTGCACCAACAGTATGATTATACCTTGTTGTTCAACCAACTATAGCGAAGGTTGGCCCAACGTTACATAATTTGCATATATTACAACGCTGTAGTCTGTAGTTAGGCCAACGTTGGACCAACAGTATGATTATACCCTGTTGTTCAACCAACTATAGCGAAGGTTGGCCCAACGATACATATTTTGCATATATTACAACGCTGTAGTCTGTAGTTAGGCCAACGTTGGACCAACAGTATGATTATACCTTGTTGTCCAACCAACTATAGCGAACGTTGGCCCAACGTTACATAATTTGCATATATTACAACGCTGTAGTCTGTAGTTAGGCCAACGTTGGACCAACAGTATGATTATACCTTGTTGTCCAACCAACTATAGCGAACGTTGGCCCAACGTTACATATTTTGCATATATTACAACGCTGTAGTCTGTAGTTAGGCCAACGTTGGACCAACAGTATGATTATACCTTGTTGTTTAACCAACTATAGCGAACGTTGGCCCAACGTTACTAGATTGTTGGCAATACTGCATGACGTAACGTAACATTTCATGCAGTTGGCCTTACAGAGGGACTTAGTTGGCATCTCAACCACCATCTCCCAACATGTTACCAACCGTTGGCTACCGTTGGCAACAAACCCCCAACGAAAATTGCTACTAGGGTACCTTGGCGGGGCCCATATAAAAATTTGTTTGGGGGCCCTTATGAAGGGAAAGATTTCTCACAAAAGAAGAAAAATATATGCAAAAAATTAAAAGCAATATTTAATCATCATAATTATTTATGTCACTTTTTCTAAAATTTTTACAAACAATTCAAATTAAATATATACTCTCCTTGCCTTTTTTCGGCAAACTGATTTATTAAATCATTTATAGCTGATGATGACTTTAGTTTTTTTAAAGATTCTGCCTCTATGGACAACTTTTTGGACAACATTTTTTGACTTTTGTCATTTCTGAAATAAACAAAAATTTGGGAAGTTTTTGTTAATTTTTGCTTACGCACGTCGGGGGCCCCCGTGGCTTGGGGGCCCCATATAATTGATACGGCATATACGGCGGTAGCTACGCCCCTGATCTATAGCTGTAGCTATAGATTTCAGTTTTATCAAAATCCCCACGGGAACTGTGAATTTTCCAGGATATAAAGTAGCCTATGTGTTAAGTTAGGGTATAATCTATCTCCATTCAAAAGGAGAATGCCCAAAAATCTATGGGCGTGTAACCCAGTCGTTTACAAGCGTGTTGTATGCAGCATTTATTGCAGGTTTATTCCTGATAACCAAACACACCATTTTAATACCTCTAGGACTTGTAGTTTTAAATAAATCTAAGTTTAAGTTTGAAAATGATTCTAGGTTATGTGTAGTTTATAATTGTTAAAGTAGTAACGAAAGCCGTGTATCTTTCCTGCCGATTTGAACCACTTGTTTGGCGCGCACTATACTTAACATACCTGTCCAACGATATCCAATACAAAAACAATAAACTAAATTAATATTGGTCTCCGCTGTGCTACAATAAACATTCAAAATGTAAACAGAGTAGACGTCACTAGCGTCACACACAACTAAAACAATGACATGTCACATTGACATCTTGAAATAAGTTTCATTACACAAAATCAAAAAGGTTGTAGTTATATTATATTCCATTGCACAAAACGCAACGAAGTTAAAACAATATTATAAAAAAAAATATTAATTATTACTTATTTACTTTAAACATATATTGTACGATTTACAACAAATAACAAATAAAATAATGTATTTAAATAATTAATATCCGTTCTATTATAAAGGAAATTATTTTTTTTTAAATAACAAACCTCTTTTTATTTGGGCATGTACCTATGCGTAGAATGTAATGCAAATGGCCGTCAGACTTAAACGGGAAGTTGAAAAGACGGTTTAATTCCTTTTTTATTACATTTTTTATCGTGAAGTGTAGCATTAATAATTATTAATTTTCAAATTGTCATATATTCGTAAGATAATTTTTAATAAATTACATTTTGTGTAAATGTTTGGGTCAAGGGTGGTCATTCTCCTTTCACCCAAATCGGTTCAGTAGTTGCGGCGTTATAGAGTAACAAACATCCAAATATCCACACTTTCACATTTACAATATTAGTAGGATTATTTCCTTCATATCTCTTTACCTAATTAACCTAACCTAGACTAGCCAAAGGGCCTTACCGCAACAAAATATCAATAGGTATACCTACCTAATAATTATTAAGTATACCTACTTAATCTATGAAGCAGGTATACTTACTACTTTACTATAACTTTTGAACCGTTGAACTTTCGGTTTTATGTGCAAGCGGAATATTGTCAAATTCAAAATTTCTAACCTAACCGCTGAACTACGCACAGAGATAGTTTTCATCCCGGGGAAGGAAATTTTATCCCGAGAAATCAAAGAGGGGATTTATTTATAAAATAGCTAAGTAGTTAGGGTACCTAACTAGATTAGTTAGCTACGCTACGCCTGACGCGGACATTGTGACCGATTCTGTTGTACACAATCTCTAAATCTAAACTAAAATGACAGGTCTATATGACTATAATATCTATACATATAACTATAATGACAGGTATATATTCCTGTCTCTTTCACAATCCTCCCTGCTGAAGGGGATAGCACTATTTTTAAATCTGTCAATTTAGTTTAGGTTTAGAGATTGTGTACAACAGAATTAGCCACATTGTGGGCGATTCTGTTGTACACAATCTCTAAATCTTAACTAAAATGACAGGTCTAAATACATTCCTGTCTCTTTCACAATCCTCCCTGCTGAAGGGGATAGCACTATTTTTAAACCTGTCAATTTAGTTTAGGTTTAGAGATTGTGTACAACAGAATTAGCCACATTAGCTGGTTATATTATAAAGTATTTAGGTAGGTACTTACCTAGTTCACTTTGTGTAATAAAAGAAACACCTTTTTTTGTGTAGTAGCATGTATTTATTATTAATTAATAGTTAATATATCTACATGCGTCCTAATAGTTATAGTTACTTTAAGCAATGTTCTTCGAATCAACTTAAAAATTAAAACACTTAAATGTAACTTAAAATTAAACTTAATCACCGTGTAAATTGAGTGATAAAAAGGTGCATGTAAACAACAAGGCGTTGATTTAATTAATTTGATATATAAAAAAAAACTAAAAATAACTTAAAAGATAATTTGGTTATTTTTTTTACATTAAATAACATAGTGAAACAAATTATTATCAAATCAAAAAAATATTTTACTTTAGTTAACGGTACTGTATTAAAATAAAATTATTATATTAAAAATTAATGTTTTTGAACATGATAAATGAAACTTACTATTAGTTTTCCGTTTATGTAATAAAATATCTTATTTTATATGTGCCTATTAAAATTTAATTCAATAAACATGACAGGCAAGTGCATGTATAAAACGACATATAAGTACATTTTTATAGATTATACATATAACTTCATATTTTACCAGTAGGAATATGTGAATATTTACTAAAAAAAGAAACAGTTTTTGACTAATATTTATTTTACTTTCTAACATAAATGAAACTTAATGATAACTTATTTTACAGTATAATAGACTCGAATAAGCTCTGTTTAAGTTATTTACAAGCAATAAGCTAATAACACAGAAAATTCATAAAAGGCTAGTTTATATTTCAGTAAGTATTTCATAAAAAAATATTAGAATCTTTTTTTAAATGGGTTAGAAAGTTAATTATTGTTTCAGATACAAATAATGTATGTAGGTAACTATGTATTTTAGCCTGGCATACGAGTAAGATGATGGCAGGGGATATACATAAACGTACTAAGTACTGTTAAACATTATAAGAACCATTTATATTACTTAAAATACACTTACTAATATCAGATACAGACTAATTTTATTTATTATTATAAGTTATAAGTGACTATTATATTTTAAGACGTATTTTATAATAAGATTATATTATCAAAATATAGTTAGATATAAAATATTATGTATATACCTTCTATTGATTGGCACATTATAAAAATGCATTTGGAATGCTTGTGATTCATATTAAGGATATATACTGAAGGATTTACTTTACTGAGACTTTGCTTTCGAGTTATAACTCGAAAATAAAGTCTCAGTTGATTCCAACAAGCTGTGATGGCCTAGTGGTTAGGACGACCGACTTCTAATCGGAGGTCGTGGGTTCGATCCCGGGGCACGCACCTCTAACTTTTCGGAGTTATGTGCGTTTTAAGAATTTAAATATCACTTGCTTTAACGGTGAAGGAAAACATCGTGAGGAAACCCGCATGCCTGAGAGTTCTCCATAACGTTCTCAAAGGTGTGTGAAGTCTGCCAATCCGCTTGGCCAGCGTGGTAGACTATGGCCAAAACCCTTCTCACTCTGAGAGGAGACCCGTGCTCTGTAGTGAGCCGGTAATGGGTTGATCATGATGATGATGATGAGCATTCTAGAGGTACTCTTTACTGCAGGAAAATTTTAGTCCCAGCCCCCAGGATATAATCGAAAAATTTCGAAAATGCTAAAATTTTATAAGCAAGCGAAGTCGCAGGTAACGGTTAACAGTAAGTAACATAAACTGTTTGGTATTAGTTTAGGAGTCCAGTAATTTAACTTTACGGCTGTTAAAGTATTAATTTATGAGCACCGTTTTTCGAATATATTAACCCTCAGAGGGCTATCATTAGTTTACACCATAAGTTATATCCCTTTATATAAATCCTTATAAGGCTTTATAGCCTTTCGTCCTACTAACATTTTGAAATAGTCTGTTGAGAAAACTAATTTTATAGGTATAATAATAAAATTGCAATAAAATAATAAATGTCTGTTTGTAATCAGATAAGTCGCTAAACCGATTTTGTTCAGATATAATTATGTAATAAAAAGGACTGATAGGTATTATGGAGTCGAACATGGAGTCAAGAAGATTTAATCGCGCGGAAAAACAAAGATTTGAACAAATATATAAATTCCACGGTAACAAATTCGCAGGCAGAGTTAGTACTAAGTATTGATATAACTTAAAAAAGTATATTACGTTATAAATTTACTTTATGTTATGTAATTTTATACATATTTATTAAATTATTAAATATATAAATATTTTTAATTATAAACTACAGGAGGTTTGACTTTTGGTCACAGATTTTATTTAATTATGTTTACTTATACTAATATATTTATATGTATCATAATAATATGTTAATATTATTTAAATAACATTACCTAAGTATATATGAACATTAATAACATTTTAATGATAAGTTAACTTTACATAGACATGCAGAATGAAGAGATTCCAACGGGTTATTTTTAATATGCAAAATTAACGTTATGAAAGTAAATTAAATATATGCAAGTAACGTTAAATCTAATAGTTAAATTAAAACAAAACTTTTTGGCAAAAGTATTAATACTAATAACGTTTCAATATATTGATACAATATATTATATAAAACGAACTTAAAAACTGTATTATATAGGTTTCGTTAAAAATCTATTATGATATTGTAAACTTACAATAATTAAAACTAAAAAAGGAAACGAACTATAAAATAAATTATTTTTATATATACAAAAAGCATCCAGTATACGTTAAGGGAAAACACAATATATGAAATTGAAATTAAAAAAGTTACCTTCATTAATGTAAATTCAACTCTGGCCGGCTAGAAAAAAATTATAATATTTAAATGAAATTCTTTAAAAGCCATGTTAAAATTACGATGTCAAGCTACGATTCTAGAATAATTAATTAATTGATTATTAAAAATCGGTATTAAACGAATAACTTAAACAAGCTATTTTTTAGGTAAAATTAAACCAACTTCGGTTCAGCAGTCTCAGAGAAATTGGGGTGACAATCAAAAATATTAGTGACATATGGATACATTTATGCATGTAACTTCGTACATAAAAATGATGACTAGGTGTGTTATATACTAAAACCTTCCTGAAAGTATGTAGTTTACGAGAATGAAAAATTTATCAAAATCGGTTCATTGGTTTTTGAAATAATAGCGAATATACATACAACATACATACATACATACGGGTCGAATACAGAACCTCCTTTTTTGGAGTCGGTTAAAAAGTTACTTACTACTTCCTCCACGAGTGTGTCCGGATTTCATCCCATCACTTGGCGATAGTTCTCTGTGCTGAAAGTTAAGGATATAAAATAACAATAGTACAAACAATCTGTTTTTCCTCAGCTGTCTTAAAAGATAGTCACGTCCCTTGTCACAGAAACGCGTAAGCGACACACCCGTGCATAGAGCATTAAACGTCCTTACCGCGAACCAACAATGAAGCCGTGATTTGTGAACAAGTGAATATTCAAATACGAAAACGTCTAAAACTTCGAGGAATAAGCGTCGCTTACGCGTTTCTCCGAGAAGTTTTTTGCGATTTGTTTACCTTTTACGACAGCTAAGGAATAACAGACTATACACCGATACAGCTAAAGTCTGATTTTCAATTCCATGGAATTCTTGGTATTGCCTAATATAGATTTCTAGGTGTGTGTAAAAAAAATCATCAAAATCGGCTCACTGGTTTTTAAAATAATCGCCAACATACAATATACATACTTACATATATATTATGTATTATTTACATATGTATGAAGGACCAGGAAGCTCACCGCATTATTATTCCAAGATAACCCCAATTATTATATGATCAATGGATGGGGTCGCAACCCTCAACAATAAGGAATAAAAAGAGGAGAGTAATTTAAGTGTCAAAACATACAAACATTGCATACATACATACGAGTCGACTACAGAACCTCCGTTTCTGAAGTCGGTTAATAAAGGGGATAATAATTATAACAGATTTGTGATGTCGCCCCTTATCCAGCCAACAGGAAATATACAAATGACATGAAATGGTTGTTGAAATAATCATCATGCATACATACAAACATACGGGTCGAATACGGAACCTCGCTTTTTTGAAGTCGGTTAAAAAAGGATACGCAAACACCTGTCGGCGTCGGCGGGGCTCGCGAACCGCGCGCTGGCGCACCCGGGCGTGGTCAGCTCGAGGAACACCACGTGGCCGAGCTCCGCCAGCTTCTGGCCCAGGTTCACGAAGTTCGTCGTAGGTGGCAACTGTTCAATATAATACAATATTCAACAACAATTACATTAGATTCAACAGTTAATTATATTCAACGACAATTAAATTATATTCAATAACAGGTAAATTATATTCAACAACAACATTAGATTCAACAGTTAATTATATTCATAAGGGCAGTTAATTATAAGTATTCAACAACAATGACATTAGATTCAACAATTAATTATATTTAACAGTTAATTATATCCAACGACAATTAAATTATAATCAACAGTTAATTATACTCAACAACAGTTAAATTATGTTATTCAACTACAGATAAAACAAAAATAAAACTGTTGAATATAATTTTATTAAATTGAAAATAAACAGGTACTGGGTGCTTAATGTCTACTATCCTTACTGTGATCGTATTATAAAAGATTTTTCTCAGTAAAAATTCAAAGTATGATGATTAAATAAGAATCATTAATTAAAAATGGAAAAAAAAATTTGGAGAACTTAAATAAGGAACGAAGCTTCAAGAACTTTTTTATAATTGCAAAAACAAATCTTAATCAATTACTATGTTACTACCATAATATTATAATCCAACTTACATTAGATAAGTGAATCATCACAGGATCGGGTCCCCTAACCATTCTGACGTTAGACCAAAACGGTAAATTCGGTCTCATGGGACCATTCGGTGTGGGCATAAGTCCACGGGGACCCATGATGGGACCTGGTCTTGGCCCATTACCATCATACCATGGACCAGGGCCTGGGAAACGATTGGGACCAACCATAGGTCCCCTTGGTACAATCGGACCCATCGGCATTGGACCTTGAAGCCTAGGCCTGGTCATCATACCATTGACATTCTTAGTGGGATCGTCCCCGGATTCGAGACCGGGTACAGGTGGGCATCTTGGGAACATCGGGCCCTGTGGATTGACGATAGGGAAGCCTGGTCTTTGCCCCGGGCCCATTGGCCCAGGGCCCATTGGCCTCGGGCCCAGCAAGGGGGATGGGACTGGAGCTCTAATTGGACCTTGCATCCGTTGCACCGAATTCAGTACTGGCATTGGAACCGGTTGTGGGGGAATTTTGTTCACAAACGGCTGTTTGATCTGCGGTCTTATTACTGGGGTGTTGTTTATTGGTTTCTGTCCCACCGGTCCGGAATTACTACTTTGACTTTTCTCTTTCTCTATGGGTGAATCAGTCCTCTCGCTGTCTGTGTCGTTTAGATTATTTTGACTGCAAGCCACAGTGACTGAACGAACAAACTTGGCTATCTCTTCGTCTATTGTGATACCAAGCTTTTTCAATAAATTTGACTGGAACAGACACGCATCTAAGTTAGATGGTCTCCCTTTGAGGAACCTCTTGTATTCTCCGGACAGATCGGGTAAAGGTTTCCCGTATTTGCCCAATCCCGGCCCCACGTCTACTAAGCCTTTGGGTAGCAGGGTTTTGTATTCTGATGCATTGTTCATTTTCACTTTCAGATTTTTGCCGTAGTACTGTTGGCCGTTGAGCATTGATACTGCCTGCAGAAATAAGGAGAGGCGAAAATTAGCTTGTTATACCTGCAATGATATTTTTTGTAAATGGAAAAATTTGAAAATAGTTTGCTCAGAACCGTTTTTTTTTTGTACAGTTATTCTTATCGAGAACAGCTAGAAACATTAAAAGCTAGAAACCTTAAAAAAAAAATATATATATATATATATATATATATATATATATATACCAATATTAGTAAAGTAAACGTTACTCATAGACATGACATATACTACTAGCAAATAAATTTCATTTCATTTCATTTAGCTGATGCTCGCGACACCATCCCCGTGGATTCAGGATTTTTAAAAATCCCTTGAGAACTCTATGATTTTCTAGGATAAAAAGTAGCTTATGTCCAATGGCCATCTCCAAGGCCTAGTCTATATCGGTATTCTGTACCAAACTTTGTCAAAATTGGTTCAGCAGTTTAGGCGTGAAAGCGTAACACATAGACAGACTGACAGAGTTACTTTAGCATTTGAGGAGCGTTGTTTCAAATCGTATTTTGTCCATAGTAATCAAAATAAGAGATTTCGTTGTATATGGCCTTAAAATGCAAGAGTAACTAACTTAGCAAAAGTTAGTGCATAAAAACCGAATTTGTCAAGTAAATAATCGAATGTCAAAATGAGGCGCTGTTTCAAAATATGTTTTGTCCGTGTGAAGTGGTGTTTCAAAACATAGTCTGTCCACCTGTTAGCAAAATAACAATTTATTATGGTCTGTCTGTGGCGGCAAACTGTACGATTATTTAAATAATGGCCTGTTTCACCACCTTCTGATAAGTAAGGTAAGTATCTACAACTTTTGTCTTTGTCATTTGACATAATCCGAAAATCCGACACTTATCAGAAGGTGGTGAAACAAGCCCTTAGTAATTTAAACAAAATTGTTTTAATATTGTTGCACAAGCATGGAGCAAGGAGTAGGAAATCATACAGTTGGCTCAAGAAAAAAAGACACAAAACACCAAAACAAAGAGGCGAGGAATATTTAAATTATCGTTTTATTGTTTCTTTGTACTATTATACGACTCTAACTGTATTTTATCGGCAGTTATAAGATTCTGGCTACAATATGAATTTATTTTGTTTCAGTTATGAAATAAAGGAACCTGAACTGAACAATTTTGTCATTCATAATTCCATGCATTCATAATAACTCAAGATTTAATATATGTTGCGCTATATATAAATTTGATTTAATACAGTGAAAACATTATTTTATGCATACTCTGTGCATAAAATATAGTCCATAAGCGTTTTTTTTATTTTTTAGTAGGTATTATTGGACAAAATATGAATCATTTCTTTGTACATAATATGCTTTGAAAATAAACCAGTGTTTCAAAATGTATTATGTCCATAAACGAGTGTTTCAAAATGTATTGTGTCCATACAAATGGTTCAAAACATATTCTGTCCAATATTTATGCTTAATTAACTTAATAAAAAACTATGGAACACTATTTGTTTTTTTATTCAGACATGCTATATTATGCTTTATATTTAGCATGGTAAATTTATTTCTACATATAATTTTAAGAAAAAGGCATAAATTAAAAACGGCTATTTTTGAAAAATACACATTTTTGGACAATATGAGTTTTGAAAAACGCTCCTCATTTATAATATTAGTATGGTTTTGAAAAAAAAAAATACCTGCACTGCTTCAAGCGGATGGCTGTACATGACGTTCGCATACTTGGTACTGTTCATACAGACCGAGCAAATCAACACTTTCCCCGCCAACTCCAAAACCTCCTTCAGTTCCGATTTTTCGCATCTAAACTAAATAAACGAAAACAAAAATTAGGTATGCCTGACAAGGGAAATAGAAAATCTCGCCATGTTACTGAAATCCAAAGAATTATTTACAATTTTTCTACAAGCAACACTAACTTTAAAATGTCATTAAATATTATCTTTGATCACTGAATGTATAAAGTATTATAAATAGTATCTTTTTGAGGCATAATATGATCTGTACAAAAAGTGGCGGCCATGTTGCGGCAGATCCACCATTTGCATAACATCAATTATAGTCTGATTTTTAATTCCGTGGAATTGTGTCGTTTCTTAATGTCACCAGAGATAAAACCGTTCCCACAACAAAGTTAACAAATTCAAAAGATAAATAAATAAAAACCAATTGCTGCAGGTAGATATGATAAATGCCTGACAAATACTTCAGGTACTTTAGTTTGGGGTAAAATCGAACTTAAGGTGGTGACCCTGTCTTTCATACAATTAGCTCATTATATTTTTAAAATGACAACTGTCAAAATTCCACCGAATTAAAAATCAGACTATAAAATGTGTAAATATGAATACTCACACGCAGCCAAATTAATACTTACATTGGTAACAATAACCCAGTTAGTTATAGGTGGTTTGACACCCAACGAGTCAAGGTAATCTTCTCTTAGGTAGTAATCATTTGAGTCTATAGAATTGACATCTTGACTCGGCTTGGAAGAACCGGCGGATTTTTCTGCTTGTTCCAGCTTACTGTTTAAAAAATAGAATCACAATTAATAATAATTATTTATATTATAAGTGCTAAACTAAAGCACTTCTAACACTTATAACCAAAGATTGGAATAGGTAATGCAATTTGGGATGAGCGACTTGGAAATTGCACCGTCTATTCCGATTATTGCAACTTATTATTTATCTCCTGCTATCACTAAAAAATTTATTTGTCGTGTTTTATCCTGGAAAAAGTGTTCCTAGGGGACTAAAACAACGCCATCTATCGGCAAATAAGTTACACTTTGGCTGTTAGGAGTACTGTTCCTTTTTGTGTCTTACGTGCTTTGACCGTTTATTCACCAAGGGTAACACTGCGGGGCGCAGCTAGTATTATCATATTTTACTGGTGATCACCAGTACCAAACAATTTTAATTGTGTTACGTCAATATTTGACGGGAGTTATTTTATCGCTCAATTGTGATTAATGAATTTTACCTTTTAACCATTTAATCCATCTTTAATTTTTGGTTGTGATTGAAAGGGATAGGCTCCTAGTCAAATATCTGCAGAACAGGCTTTAAAATGTATCTTTAGGCAAATTTATCTTTACTTTCGCTTGTCATTAAACAAACAAGTCATGGCAGTATTTCAAGCTATTTTTCAATTTTAGGTACATTCAGTGTACATAACTTTCATTTGAACCAGTCAGACATACGACACCACATAAAAGTAAATTATGAAACAACTAGCTTTTGCCCGCGGCTTCGCCCGCGTGTATTTCGGTTTTTCACAAATCCTGAGGGATAAGCAGATTTCTGGTCCACCCGCCCCCCGCCGCGTACGGCGGGCGCAGGGCGCAGGGGCGCGCGGCGCGGCGCGGGGAGTTCCGTCCTCTGTGGTTCCGTGCAGCGCGAGCGTCGGCCGTCTCGCGCAGCGAAAATACCTATCAGGGCATTTTTTAACATGGGTACTTACCGATTTCAACACAACTCCTTTTTTGAAAGTCGGTTAAAAAAGTAGCCTATGTTACTCCTTGGTTAATCCTCTACTTGTCTGTGAAAGTCCCGTCAAAATCGGTTCAGCCGTTCCGAAGATTAGCCCGTTCAAACAGACAGACAGACAGACAGACAAAAATTTTAAAAACGTGTGATTCGGTTATGGTATCGTTCAAATAATCATATGAGCTTAATATGTGGTAGTTATTTCGAAATTACAGACAGACACTTCAATTTTATTTATTAGTATAGATTTATGAGTATCTGTACTTACATTTTTTCCAATTGTACAGTTGCGTCAGATTCCTCTTCACTATCAGATTCCTCTTTTAAATTATTATCTGAAAAATAAACAAACAATATATGTATGTACTTCTACTTATGTACTATGTACTACTTATGTAACTTTAGGAACATTTTGAATTTTTGAAATAACCATAGTTTCAGAGGACAAAAGAAAAAAATCTGTGTTTATTTATGGTCTTTAAAAGCTACCAAAAAATATTGTTGACTCTTTAATAGTTAGTTAACCTAAAGGCAATACTTACTAATGAAAACTGCCATATCCCATAATATAATGAGATCAAGGGCTAACTTGTAGATGAATTAAAAAAAATACAATCCAACAAAATCACAATGTCATGCAGCCGCAATACTTTTTCATACTGCCATCTCTGTGTAGTGTGTAATGAGCGATTATCAAAATACAAAAATAAACTTCCTAACTGTTTAAGACTATTACAGGCCCTTTAACTGCTGGGCACAGATCCTCTAGAGCCGTAGTTCCCAAAGTGGTCCAGGTGGACCCCCAAGGGTCCACGGGAGACTCGACGGGGGTCTACGTTGGCATGTCAAAAAAATGGGGGTTCACAAGTCGTAAGCGGGGGTCCACGATTTATCTGCTTTCGATAGTGAAGAACTAAAATGTTGGCTTGACTTCACCTAACAATGTAGGCAGATAATATTTTACTTGTAAAAACTTGTATATTCCATATTCAGTACCTACTTTACAGAACTTTACTTTTTGACATCCACTCACAGCACAATAAATTAATCAATCAATTCTCACTTTTTTCGAAAACTATTAATTCGTGGTTGGAACTCAGCCGCAACGCAAATTTCTATATAAGATCTAAATATGTTCACATTTTTTGTCGAGTTTTGGGAATATGGTAGAAATGTAGCTGCAGGGGGTCCACCGAAACTAACTAAATTTTGAAAGTGGTCTATGAGAAAAAAAAGTTTGGGAACCTCTGCTCTAGAGCTTAGACTCCAGTGTGGGTTGGCTGGCTAAGATTTTTTAAGAAATTTGAATTTAATATTTACCCTTCAAATATTAGCAGGTTAAACTTTAAAATTCAAAAAATATAAATACCCTCCTTTTCACAATATTTCCTGCTGAAAAGGACATCATTACTTTTAGAACTGTCAAGGTAAACGGGCACAATACTTTGTATTTAACCTATTTAATTATGTTTAATTTGTATTTACTTATTTCATTAGTATTACTGAATATTTATTTTTTCTAATTAAATTAAAATAAATAAATAAAAAACACAATTACCCATGAGTTGAACACTTAGCTTTCCTTGAGCTTCCTTTTCCTTTAACTTGTCCAAAACTTGGTGCAATTGTTTCTTGGTTTTAAAACTAAGATGTATTTCGAAATTCTCCTCTGTATTTTCCTCTGTACTGTTGTTGATACTTGATATGTGAACTCCACACTAAAATAATACAGCAACAACCGATTAATTAAAAAAAAAACATATGGATAGATCCATTACTTACTTTTTAAAAATTACTAGATAAATTATCAGACATCAAAAACTCACTTATATAACAACTTTAATGTCATACACAGGTATTATGGTAGGTACTTACTCATAGTATGAAGCTCAAAAAAAAAAAGATATTTTTAAAATGCCAAAAAATGTTTTCTTTTGTAAAACATTGTTCATTTTATTTCTCCGATCTTAATATACTTCATTTCTCATACAAAACGTTGGGAACCCTAATCATAGGCTTAAAATATGTAAAAGGTAAATGTAAAAGGTAAATTATATGTAAAAGGTAAATAATTATGTAAAAGGTAAATGTAAAAGGTAAAAGGTTTGGAGAAATAACTCACTTCATCTTTGGCATAATTTATAACTTCCTGTGAAGACCAACCTCCCGGTGAGTTTGCAAGCAACAATGTGTACATCCTTTCCTCCACCGTGCTCTGAGGGTTGGTTGACATAGAAACCTCGTTTTGCGAGTCCGAATACCTCTTTCGTTTCACACTGTCGTTAGAGTTCTGAGACTCATTCTCCATACTGATGTCAGGACTCTCTGGAACCTTCCGTTTCTGATTCAATTGTATGTCCTTTAACTTTTTCTCGAAGATAGAGTTTATTTCTTTGAGTTTCAAGTAAATTGTCTCCTTGACAGCATCGGGATTTGAACACTGCTCGGCTGGCTCACTTTTTACGCGTGTGGAATCCGCATCCGGCACCGAAACACTATCATTATTATTTTCATTTGAATCCATATTACAAACACGTTGTATTAGCACTTCTTTCACAACTGGAACTAATAAAATTTATATTTTTTTCAGCCACTCAAAAGCCGCCTGGTGATGGTACAAAAGCTACCTATTTTGTTTTTTTGGGTTTATCTCATATAAATAATAATTTATCTTTACAAAATACAAATACAGCATTATTAAGCGTCTGTACTGTACTAAAAGAACTACAACAATTAATACAAAAAATTACAAACATACTTTGCCTTTTATTTACTTTACAGGAAAATATTTATTTTATTCTAATGGTAAAAAGATTGAACTGATTGTGATTTGTGAGTAAAAAATTGAGAAATATTACCAGCACAGATTACCAGAATTACTATCAAATATCAATTAATCTGTGGTACCAGCACAGTTGACAGTTGACTGCACAGACCAATAACATATAGGTTGACTGCTGAGTCCATTATGAATGAATGAAGAGGAGGTATAATTTCTCTTAAACCCCCTTTACATTTGGCTGAATTCAGTGTGACTGAATTCAGACACTAAGCGTGGCGAATTAGAGCTTGCTCTTTACACTTGATCTAATTAGCTAGGTAACTCAGTACCTATAACCAGGGATTCCGAAACTGTCACACGTATAATTTACCTATAGAGCTCTCATGGGACCATCAAAATATCAAAGCATAGGGCTCGCCTTGGCTATGGTTGCGTCGAGCTCGATTTTTATTAATAAAAAAGACGCAGGAAGTGTTGGATGAAAAAATATTTGCTTTTAAGACAAAAACTATCTAGTTAGATTCTAGTACAACGAATTATTTATTATTAAATTTTTATTTCAACATCGCTGCAGAAAAACTCAATGTAGTATACACTAGCTGATGCCAGCGACTTTGTCCGCTTAGATTCTTATAAATCTCATCCTCTACCCTTACCACCCCCTTTTTTTTTTTTTTGATGTGGTGGAAACCTTTTATAGGTACCCCCGTTCTGCGGCCGAATTTCGGCAGAACGAAGGTTATGTGGGACTCCAACCAGGTATACCCACTAAAACCACCACGGCATGACCCTCATGCTGTCTGTGCTGGACGCCTGGGGAACCCAAAGTATGCATCCCAGGTGTCCGGCAGCCGCCCCAGCTGGGGCTCCCGCTCGCCTCTGGGCTTTCCCACCAGAGGCTCACGCCCTCCCGTAATTTTTTAAAGAGGTTTTCTTCCTCCCGCGATGGGCATCGCTGCCCCCCGCCCCGGGGTGTCTCACCCCCAGTTTCATCCGCAGTGCTCTCTGCTAATCAGAGGGACATGCGGAGAAACCTCCCTCCGCCAGGTTATTGGCCATGGCTAACAATATCCCCGAAATTATTAACCATGTAACATGGTTAATAATTTCGGGGCGCACCGGCCCGAATACTGCTCTTCCCCTCGGACGTATCCAAGAGGACCAGCAGCACCCAGGCACACTTGGAGATTACCTGGCTAGCACCCCACCCTTACCACCCCCTACCCATTTGGGGGTAGAATTTCGAAAATTTCAGAAACACGTTAGTCTTTATTTTTAACTGACAATAGGTAGAAATACTGATATTCATGGATATAACTTGATAAATGACGGACTTTCATACAAACTTTCATCCCCTATTTAACCACCTTAGGGGTATAGTTAATTCGCAATAATCCTTTCTTAGTGTGCGTCTACGTCATAAAAGGAAGCTACTGTGAAAATTTCAAGTTTCTAGCTTCAGTGGTTTAGGCAGTGCGTTGATGATAAGTCAATCAGTCAGTCAGGACAAGCTTCTGTATATTATTATAGATAACGCTGCTCAAAAGTACTGCGTTTGGCTACTAATGATGCGTGTGCCATATATAAACATTATAAACCGGACGTGTGTGCACTCCACCTCGAGTGGCGGTCAGCGGACAACTGAACGCATTTTTTTGGCTAAATCGCTTTACACTTGGCTGAATTCAGCATGCTTACTGATTTAGATCGGCAGTGTCGACTCTGACTGTCTAATTAGTGTGTCTTACTGTCTGAATGCCTTTACACTTGTCTTAACCCAGAGTCTTTTTCATTTAGTGCACTGAATTCAGCCAAATCTGAAGGACCTTTTTAGGAATGAATGACAACCATGACAACCTACGATGACAACTTATTTTTCGTGGTCTGTGCAAGATACAGTGTTGCCAGAAGATTAATTTTGTAACCTTTTAGGTGATTTTTAGCTCACAATCAGTCAGGTTACTTCTAGGTTACATTATTCAAAAGGTAACTTTTAGGTGATTTTTCGGATCTTGTCATCTATGTGGTCTAAGGTCCGGTATTACATATTTCGGTATTAATAATTATAATTCCGGTATTTTTTAGATAGATTTGAATTGGAAATAAAATAATCTTTAGGTGGTAAGGTGTTTAGGACAGTTAGGTACATCAAAATGTAAACATTGTAAACATCCACGAGTGAAAGTCCCTTCAAAATCGACCCAGCCTTTCAGAGATTAGCCAGTGATCTATAAAGTATCTCCTTTCTAATAAAAAAATAATGAATGAAATCTGACCACGCTTTAATGCATTACAGCTAATTACACATTTTGACTTTCATCCCCTCTCCAAAGGGAACCGTGCTGAATTTCGGGATAAAAAGTATCCTATATGTTAATCGTAGTATGAACTTAAAGTATACCAAGTTTCATTTCAATCCATTCAGTAGTTTTTGGGTGATGCGTGCACAAACATACAGACAAACAGACAAAAATTTAAAAAATAGATTTTTTACGTTCTTTTACTTATCCCTAACGTTCCCCAGTTATTATTTTGCAAAAATCTTTAATGTACAGCTGATACGGCAAGTCTACGACTTTATTAGATGTATTGAAGAATAGAAGAAGATTTTCTCTATCAGCATTAAATAACAGATTAGGGTATATATAAGTCTTACTATATTTCTAATACGGGACCTCCTATAACCCCGCACGTTGCTGTTGCGCTGGAACCTTGTCACATTAACTTCAGCGTGACGTAAGACGAAACGAAAATATACCGTCAGCAACAAAAAAAAATTGTTTATGTCGGCTCGTTGATATTGTAGTGTGAATAATCGAGCATTACGTCATTACGTCATACTCACTACCAACATTTTATTATAAGAGAGAGAGGCAGACGTGTGACACATTCCGATCTGGGCTCTCGCCGAGTGCACTGCTTCGCTCGTGCGGTGTACTGTGTTATATAGGTTGTGTTGTACAAAGTAGGTCGTATCGTGCGATGTGTGTCGTGTAGCTTAGATTAGATTAGATTGGCTGGCGATGGCTCGGTAAAGGGGTGGTGGTGACCGACCTAGGTAGGGGTAGGGTTAGTCAGTTAGTGTGTCAGTTAATGAGAAGGCTTCTCAATTAGACCCGTACCCATGTGACGCCCACAACAAAGTAATTCGATTTACCCTGATAATGAATAATGATAATACTAGATAGCCTTCTGATGTCGTCACCTGGTCATCTCTGGCGACATATAAATAATAATAAAAAATTATTAATAATAAAAAATTTTTTTGTTGCTAACGGTATATTTTCGTTTCGTCTGACGTCACGCTGAAGTTAATGTGATAAGGTTCCAGCGCAATAGCAACGTGCGGAGGAAAGGACGTTATTTTTTTATTTATTTTAGGTTTGTTTATTTTGGTTTTGTTTGACATGACCGGGGCTGGCAACAGGCAACACTGCCCCAAAAAACGTAGTGATTTATATCACAGAACAAAAATACTCTTTAACGAGAGAAGAATGAAAACTCCATAGAAAAAAAATGAGAACAGTTCAGCGCCATCTAGATTCAGCCCACCAACAACTCTTTGACGTACCTACCTACCTACCTACTTAACCTTAATAATATTTTTAGATAAGGCATTTTGACTCGAGAGAGAACTGGTGAAATAAAATACACCAAGTTCTCTTTCGAGTCAAAATGCCTTATCAATAAAGTTTTAGTTAGGATTCAAAATAAAACAACAGGTTTTCTTTCTAACAATTCACATTTATTTATGTGTAAGGATTTTTTTTTGAGTGCGGTGGCTGACACTTCTTCTGAAAACGATCTATTTTCCAAATACATACAAAATCATTTTAAACATAATATGTATGAGACGCTATTTACAATGCTGTTAATATTTTCATATTCAATTACATCACATGGAACAGCAGTTCTTTGTAACTTCCGTTTAGTACAATCAGTAAAACCTCTGTTCAATCACATACTTAGTTCACATCTGAAAAGAAACAATTTTGTTGATTCATCATGATCAACCCATTATCGGCTCACTACAGAGCACGGGTCTCCTCACAGAGTGAGAAGGGTTTTGGCCATAGTGTACCACGCTGGCCAAGCGGATTGGCAGACTAGATTTTGTTGATTAATTGGTACTAATTATTACAAATAATATATACCTTATCATATAAGAAAGTATTTTTACTACCCTATAGGTAATAAATAGTAAACACTAAGGGTGGGCTACCAATATTTTTTTTCCTAACTAGTATCTGCAATGTCTGGAAAATGGGAAACTATAGACATAAGCAGTAAGCACGCCTGTTGATATCACTATAATTAATATCAAAATGTGTGCTTGTGTCTGTTACTCTGTTTAAGGATAATTTATAGAGAATGAATTTTAGTAATTATAAATCTACTAAGGAAGCTACTAAGTTAGGTTAGGTTATACGTACCACGCAAGATTCCTTAAGCAGGTTTTAGGTAATCGAATCAACTTGATGTTGTTTTTACCGGCGAGCAGTCACATTTAAAACATTTCTCCTTGTTTTATTTGTGAAATAAAACATACGAGCAAAGAATTCCACATACGAGTCTTGTTTCAATTAAACAGAATCAACGTCTCAAATATAAATAGCACTACACTATAAAACACAAACAGAATAACAGAAGCTCGACTCGACGTATTTAAAGTTTATATGATTGCAAGAAACCTATAAATATTTTTAATTGTTACGAAACTTATCCACACAATAACAAAGACGCCATTTTGAAAAAAACAATTATTACCAACATTACGTACTATTACGTCAGTGACTACCAACTTAAAAACTCTTTATTGACCAAGAATATTAGAACCTATGGAATTTGCAGAGCAATTCAGAACACTTCGATAACTTACCGTGTCGATACGATTTGGTATCGATTTTGTATCTAAATTTTTTTTTCGTGCAATTCAGAACGATAAAAGCATACAATTGGATATCGATTACGATACCGGTATCGATAAGATACATTGCGATTAAGACATGTGCATTTATGAAGTATGTTATTTTACAAAAATTTTACTTATTATACATTCATATTAAGCATTAAAAATAACTTTTAATCATCTTGAAGGTAATTAAAGTCATTATTTAAAATGATAACATTAAATTATTGATTTAGAGAGAAAAATGTCGAAGTGTACTACAAAAGTATTATTACAGCTATCCTCGTAAATACCACACAGATGTCCGTACCCAAAGGGTAAAACGGGACCCTATTACTAAGACTCCGCTGTCCATCTGCCTGTCTGTCCATCCGGACAGACGGCAAGCAATATACTACTCTCTACCGAGAGATATATTATGGCATTGGTTGGTAATCATGTACATACATACCAAAAATCTGAATCTACATGATTACGTGTTGCCTCCTGTAATGCCCCCTCTTATTAGTTAGTAAAAATAACGCAAATTCTGGCGAAAGTTTTATTATATTTTCCCATAAAAGTTGACGCATTTGCCTCAAATGGGTTAAAGGTATCACGCAATGTTCGTAGATACCTACGTCTCTTAAGAATCCTCTTCACCACGTCTTCTTCGCCTCGGTGATTTACTGCGGCTATTGCTATCTATTTTAATTGCGGCTCCGAACATATTTTTCACGAAATAACAGTAAAAGTACCTATCTGACGAGTAGATGAACAGAAAGATATATAGGATATCGAATGCCCTGTAGCTTTCGATAAATAATCGTAAAAAAATATCGGATGTTTGGAAAATATTATTCGATAAAGTTGTTGTGAATAGCTTTTGATAGCGTTTGATAAAGTTGTTGTGAATAGCGATTATGACATTCGAACGATATCTACGTCGGTTCGATTCGGTATCGGTTTCGACAACTTCCCGGTTGATACGGTTATTCTGAATTGAAAATACATCTTATCGTACGATAACTTACCGAATCGATTGATGATTATGTTATCGAAGTGTTCTGAATCACCCTGCCGAGCTTCAAACAAAATGTTGAAACAAAGAAATGTGGCCTTGAACAGGCTTTATCTCGTTCTTAACTACTTAAATAAAGTGTGTGAGGTACAGAAAGACTAGAGAAAAAAAATAGCCCAGCTGAATTATGGACTTTGTCTTTCCTACAATGTTTCAGGCGCAGACTCCAGTATCTACATAAAGAATATAACCTTCTTGGATATGACTTTAGAAAAGTTAGTGTTGCAATGCTTAAAAAATGTACAATTATTATCAGAATGTTTTAACAATGGCAATTTCAGCCCCCGTAGCAGCGTTGCCAGAAGGTTACTTTTGTAACCTTTTAGGTGATTTTTAGCTCGGTCAGGTTACTTTTAGGTTACACTATTCAAAAGGTTACTTTTAGGTGATTTTTCGAATCTTCATAAACTAAGATATTGTAATATACTTATAATGTTCATAAATACTCTGTCATCTGTGGTTCTTATTGCAACTCTTCTCATCAGTTTCTCTTTCACACTCGTTTCATCTCAATTCTCGACCGATTTCGATCAATGTCTGAATGCAGTCTGAATGAATATTTGTGCATGTTATTTACAAGCAACATCAATTCTATCAACTTGTAATACAATTTTCGCTTGCACGCGGTAGGTACGTGACAATGAGTCATGCTTTAACGTGCGTGCGACTGGCGTTCATTTATTTATAAGACGTTAATATCACGTCAAAAAAATGAAAGGTTATTTTTTACACTAAAAGGTTACTTTTTTATTTATTTTAGGTAACTTTTGACATGACCGTGCTGGCAACACTGCCCCGTAGGTATTAAATCTTCTAAGAGAGTTTACACCCCCTGATTTATATACTCTTTGATATCGCCCGTTTGTTTGTACAGATGTAAAATTCATAAAACAAATTATTAGTAAAAATAACTTTAAAAATCAACGTAAAATCCAGAAAACGATAAAAATGTCCGTAAGTGAGGTGCTTTACGCAAGGAATATGAATTTAGTGAGTACTTATGTTTTTCTTTTAAAGTAATTTATTGCCTTTATTAAGCCTTTATTTATTTCAAAAAAGAGAAACTTTGAGAAAGAAAATTGTTCAATTTTTTACATCAACGAATAGTTAATGATAATGTAGGATTTTTAAAATTGACATCAGTGTCAGCATCACTCAGACCTTAGAAGAAGTTTATTTTGTTTGAGCAGCATCACTATAATAAAAACACAAGAGACACATGCCCGCGGTCATGTCGCCCCTCAAACACCACCACAGCGTGTGTGTGTATGTTGTTAACTCTAACGTCGCAACTACTGAACCGATTTGGCTGAAATTTTTAATGGAGATAGATTATGCCCTGACTTAACACATAGGACTTTTTATCCTGGAAAAATCCACAATTCCCACGGGAGTTTGAAATAACCGAAATCTATACGTAGATTACTATAGCAAACTTTCTTGAAAGCCTTAATACCTAATAAAGGTTGGAAAAGGAGCAGGAATGGAAACTGGACCACGGGAGTTTGAAATAACCGAAATCTATACGTAGATTACTATAGCAAACTTTCTTGAAAGCCTTAATACCTAATAAAGGTTGGAAAAGGAGCAGGAATGGAAACTGGAAATCCACGATTCCCTCGGGATTTGTGAAAAACCGAAACTCACGCGGGCGAAGCCGCGGGCAGAAGCTAGTTACAACTATAGGCCACCACGAGGCGCTAAGTTCCTGGATTTTGTTATTATTTTGCAATAAGACTAGCAGCTATTGCTGATATGTCTACATATATATCAGATGTGCTCCGAGTTCTCTCTATATTTGTCTAATTGGTTTTTAAATTTATTTAATGAGCTTGGTTTCACTACGTCCTCTAGTAATTTGTTCCACATTGGCACAACTGTTTGATAGGAAGTGCTTTTTAGGGTTCCGTAGTAAACAAGGAACCCTTATAGTTTCGCCATGTCCGTCCGTCTGTCCGTCTGTCCGTCTGTCCGTCTGTCCGTCTGTCCGTCTGTCCGTCCGTCCTCGGTTAATCTCAAAGACTATTAGTGCTAGAAATCCGTAATTTGGCATGAGTATAAATATTAATCACGCCGACAAAGTGGTGAAATAAAATTTTGATAAATATTTTTTTTAGGGTAGCTCCCCTACATGTAAAGTGGGGATGAATATTTTTTTTCTCGTCTACCCCATAGTGTGGGGTATCGTTGAATAGGTCTTTTAAAAATACTGTGGGTGTGGGAACATCATTTTTCGATTTCTAGATCCGTTTGTAAAATATAATGTTTTAAAGTGCAAATTTTTATTAGAGTCAAGTGTCCCCCCCCTCTATCAGCCAAATGGCAGTATATAGGAACTTGAAAAAATTCACAGCAGTAGGGTATATAATCAATTTTAAAGGAAAACTATCACGGCTAAGTAGGGTTCACAGGTTAAGGAGTTATACCTGTTTTCCGAGGATTGTGACTACGGAACCCTACACTGCGCGTGGCCCGCCACGCACTTGGCCGGTTATTGCGTTTATCTTAGAATTTTCTTGTATTTTTCAGACAGAGTCAGAAGATGAGGGAAACGAACATGACATTTGGGACGATCGTAAGCTGAATGATGCGTACGACAAAGCTATGAATATAGCCAATGTGGAGGTTGCTAAAAGACTCGCCATGGCCACTAACACACAGACTAAAGATGGTATTGGGTTTTTAATCCATACTAATATTATAAATGTGAATGTGTCTCTGTCTGCTTGCTTTTCACGGCCTTACAGTTTAACCGATATACAATGAAAACAAGCTATAATTTAAAAATTAAAAAACCCGACTGCCATGCTAAAAAACGAACTAAAAAATTAATAAACTACCACCGTACTTACTTACAGTGTAGTTGTTATTTATTTTGTTTTTCATGATTTGTCACTCCAAATTGATTTAAAACATATAGATTGTATACATTTTCGTACTCGCCTTTTAAAGCCCTTTATTTTGATACCCAACTCGAGGGTCTTGAAGAAAAAAATTTTTTTCAGCCCGCACATTAAAGTGCATAACATTCGCCATTTTGATTTTTTATGAATTTTATATACCCAGTAACATTTGCGCTGTCAAGACAAATCTAATGACGTATAATTTATCAAAATAGGTTGAGCCGTTAAGTAGTTACGAACTGACATAGGAAACGGTCATTTTCTACGATTTATCACTCCAAATTGTTTCCAAATATATAAATTTATACATTTTCGTATTTGCCTTTTGAATCCCTTTATTTTAATACCCCTCTCGAGGGTCTTGAAGAAAAAATTTTTTTTCAGCTCGCACATTAAAGCGCATAAAGTCCGCCATTTTGATTTTTTTTTTAATTTAGGTACCCTATAACACTCGCGTCATTGAGACAATCTAATGACGTATCATTTATCAAAATCCGTTGAGCCGTTGATTAGTTACAAGCGGACATAGGAATGGACATACATACACACAGGTGAAACACATATACCCAGTCGGGTAAAAAACACAAGTATAAATTTAAAATTTAAAAAACCCCTGACGTTCACCATTTTGTGGTGGCAGCCATGTTGAATTTGCATAGTGTTTTCTACTAGTCAAGCCCATCATTTGAAAGCCCATCATTTGATCCATCATTTGATACCCATATTGAGGAGGTTGTAAAAAAATATGTTATCTGCCATTGTGGTGGCGGCCATCTTGCACCGATTTTCATCAAACATAACTAAGAACACTCAAATTAACTAAGACACATTCACCTTAAAAACAAAAAAAAAACCGCATTCAAATCGGTTCACCCGTTTGAGCACTACGGTGGAACAGACAGACAGACACACACACACACACACACACACACACACACACACACACACACATACATACATATACATACATACGCACACGCACGCTCATACAGATACGTCAAACTTATAACACTATCGTTTTTGCATCGGGGGTTAAAAATATAACACCACACAAATTCACCACCAAATAAACTTGTGTATTTGTGTGGTGTTGTGCCTACAAATTATCACTGATAGCGGATTATAGCAAAGTAATTTTGATTTCATTGTATATCATGGAATTCCGCAAAGTAACGCCTGCTTCTATTCAATAGTTTAACCGATTTTGATGAAAGGTACAGAGTTTGCTTAGATACCGGGGACGGACATAAGCTACTTTGCATTCTGGAAAATTAAAAAGTTCTCACAGGATTCATAAAGGTCGATCCGTTTAACCGATTTATACGAAGTACAGAGGTAGCTTGCATTCCAGAAATTGGACATAGGCAAATTTTATCCCTGAAAAGCAAATACTTCCCACAGGATTTTAAAAACCTAAATCTAGGTTGACGAAATCGCGGGCATCATCTAGTAATCACATAAACAAGCTTAAAATGAGGCAGTTATTTCGAAATCACAGAATTTAATTTTATTTTTTGGCAGACTGATTTGAATATGAGATGTAATTTCCAGGTTCAAAATCTAAGAAGCCCGCACAAAGTACTGCTCCGTTGAAAAATGAGAAAAAAGGCAAGACGAAATGGAAGGCGGGCATGCACTGTCGTGCTGTGTACGAGGATGACGGAATAGAGTACGAAGCACTCCTCGTGCGAATTATCAATGGCAAAGAGTGTGTTGTACGATTCATAGGTAAGTTATAACCCCCGGCACGTAAGTCGAGCGGTGACCTTCAAATGCGCGCAGCGTCGTGCGAGTGAGCGGGACACGATACGATTGGAGAGCTAATCAGCGCTTACGAGGGATCCGCGAGAGCTAATCAGTGCTTACGAACGATCCCCACGCCCTCCCCGCGACCCCCTCACACCCGGGATACCTCATTTTCGACTTCTGCGCATTGAAGGTCACCGCTCGACTTATTTGCCGTGACTTGTATTTGTATAGAATTTCATAAATAAAAAAAATTGGTTGTCTGTAAAGTCTGTTTATAAGTCTGATGATAAATTTAAGTGATAACGTCTTAAGAAAACAAAGAGATGCGTCACAAGCCGAATGCTTAGCCCAATCGTGCCTTTTCCATCGCTTGTTCCGCGCTCTCGTTTGCACGCGGAACGTGACAATGAGTCATGCTTTTTAGTGCGTGTAGCCAGCGTTCATGGATTTATAAGACGTTATGACATCAATATTATTTATATAAATTAAAATATACAGGATATCAGGAGAACGCTCTCGGAAACGACGAGACAGGTGATAGTACTTACTGATGATTACTGATAAGATATCATAAAAACGTGGGGAAAAACTCGTTTTTACCCAAAAAATAATTGCATTTTTATGGCAATACCAGTTTTGGGGGCTTTTATTGCTGTATATATTGGGCTTATATATTTTAGCTGTATCTTTATTTTTAAGTTCATAATGTAATTCATATAAAACCAGCTGACGCATTAGGTCAACGAACGTTGTGTTGCCTACCCTATAAGCCAAGTGTTATTGGAATAACATTGTGTTTACTCGTGCACTATAATATCTGCAGCATAGTTGACTAGTCTCCATTAAATTGAAATTGGTTGCTGTGGCTAAAATTAGCTCTGGAGGATTACCATATAGCAAGTAGTGCTATTGTTTTTTTAACCGACTTTGGAAAACGAGGTTCTATATTCGACACATATGTACATTTGCGATTTTTTCAAAATCCAATGAACCAATTTTGATGATTTTTTTCACTATCGTAATTTAGATACTTTCAGAAAGGTTTCAGTATATACACACCTAATTATCATTATTTACGAAATTACACGCATAAATGTTTGGTAAGATTTTTTTTTTTAGTTTTGATTGGTTAGAATTTTAAAATTAATTTTGATTGGTTTTGATTGGTAATAATTTTTGAATTAATCTGAGATTGTTGGAGTTTAGTCTGTTTAATTTATTTTAGAGTTACATACTCAAAAGGAAAAAAGATACCCTTATAGGATCACTTTGTTTTCTCTGTCTGTGTGTCTGTCTGTCCGTCCGTCCGTCCGTCGTATCTGTCAAGAACACCTGTAGGGTACTTCCACTTCTCGCTTGCACTTGGACGGTTTTATTCTAAAATACAGCTTGTTACTTTCAGGCTATGAAAACTCGGAGATAGTGGCAATAAACACCCTCAAACCATCCCTCGGCACGGCAGAGAGGAACAAACAGATAGCCGAGGCTCTGGAGGACAACTTGGAGGATGACATCAGCGCCCACTCCGTTGAGGAAATGCAGTGCAGTGACAGGACGCAGAGCTCTGCGAGCTTGGGTATGTCCAATATTCCAAGTTTAATTCGGTGCATTTCGGTTTTTCACAAATCCCGAGGGAATCGTGGAATTCCGGTTCTCGTTCCCGCTCCCTTTTCCAACCTTTATATCTACTTTCAAGGAAGATTTCCGTTTTTTCAAAATCCCGTGGGAACTGTGCATTTTTCCAGGATAAAAAGTAGCCTATGTTTAAATTTTCACATTAGCTTCCTTTTATGATTTAAGCGCACATTAAGAAAGGCTAGTAATATTATATTGCGATTGTGATATACTTCTGCTGGCTTAGCTCTTTTCATTTTGTGAGAAAATTCCGAAAGAATATTTATATGATTTAATTATATAATTTTCACATTTACAGCATCATCGAAAAAAAAGAAGTCGAAGAAAAACAAATCAAAACCGAAGCCAACAAATGAATTCAAACTTCCAGACCTGCCGTCAATGCCTATGCCGAACTTTTCTCATCTTAAAAATGTGAGTGCTCTCTTTCTTTAAGGACAAGTGATACAAGTCAAGCATATGTACTTACCTTACAAGTCACGGCAAATAAGTCGAACGGTGACCTTCAATCGAAAAGAAGTCGAAAATGAGGTATCTCGGGGTGTGAGGGGGTCGCGGGGAGGGCGTGGGGATCACTCGTAAGAATTGATTAGCTCTCGCGGATCCCTCCAAGGATTTTTTTACCTTTATAACCTGTAACCTGTTATCTCCCAAAGTAACCATGATCTCAACTTCTTAGTCGCTGCTGTTCCTCCTTGTATTGGGAACAATATACAGAGAAACTTTCAGCATTAATAAAATAACAAAGTTCTGGTCGTTGTGGACTCTTGGGCTAACAGCGAAGTAATTGGTTTCAGCTGGGACTGGGAGCGATGGACATGCCGGTCCCGCCTCCGCCGCTCTTCACTCTGCCGCACCATGAGGCCGACTCCGAGGAGCAAGAGGTCTCCTCCATGCTGCTGAGCTGGTTCATGAGCGGCTACTACACCGGCCTCTATCAGGGGATGAAACGGTAAGGTGGATGGGGGGACGAAGCATTTGGGCTAGAAACATGGAGTTTATTGCCTACTACCTCCATTATTGAAATTGTTTGTATACAACCCGCGGCACGCAATTCGAGCGGTGACCTTCAATGCGCAGAAGTCGAAAATGAGGTATCTCAGGGTGTGCGGGGGTCACGGGGATCGTTCGTAAGCACTGATTAGCTCTCGCGGATCCCTCGTCAGCGCTTATTGGCTCTCCGATCGTATTGTGTCCCGCTCACTCGTACGACGCTGCGCGCACTTGAAGGTCACCGCTCGACTTACGTGCCGCGGGTTATACATACCCAGCAATGAATTGCGATGGCTTCACTGGTGCGGTGGTAAGATAAGTGAGAGGTCCCGGGTTCGATACCCCTCAGGGGCAACTTGGGATGTAATAATTTTTAAATTGTCTCCGGCTAAAATGTATATATAATTGAATAGAAATAAAAAAATCGGATCCTGTTGCATCTGCCCACCATCGTTTGTTCCCAACTACCCCCATTATTGAAATTTTTCCAAAATTACCCATCAGCAATAGTAATAGGTCATTATTTTCTGGGATTCGGATCGGATGACCACAATTCTTCAATCTTGTCCTGGACTATTTGAAATAATTTGGATTATTACTATTAAACTTAAATTTTTTTTCAGAGCTCGTGTAGGAAGAAAGCATCAATAAATCAAATATACTTACGAACTTATACACTAGTAATAATTTTTATCAAATATTTAAAATAAAATAAAACCTTGTCAATAAAACTTTAATCTTTAATTCACTTAACTTACAAAACTAACCAATAAAACATAGAAAATGCTGTGTCTACCGTTTAAAAAATAAATTAAAGTGTAAAATTATTATGCCTCCAGTTACGATATAATCTGTTCAAAATTACATAATAATATTATGTACAATATATACATTTTGATATGGTGTTGTTTTATTTATCTATCACTATTTCACATATTACTACCCAGTTTGAGACCTGAACCAAATTTCTTCGCTGTATCAGAAATCGGTTCTCTTCATATTAACCTTTGGAAGCGAGTCTCTGGCAACCGGATACAAGCGGTACAAGATCGTGGCGATCCTTGATCCAGAGACTTATGTCCAAAGTGACGATCAGTATAGTTATTCTGAGTTCGAGCACCTCCAAAACTTTACCAAATACTAAATATCGAAAAACTATAATATGTAATTAAAGGAACTCAAATACTCTTATTTTAAAGTTGCAGTTCAATATTTCGAATATTTATTTTAGAACATTTCTGCTTAAGGCTGTAGTGTAGACGAATGCTGAATGTATCGACGAACTCAAGCCTTAAAATAAGCCAGTTTAGGTCCATTTCACTCTGAAGTCATTGTGTTCCGATATGTAGTATTTAGTAAAGTTTTCAAGGTGTGCAAATTGAGACTAACCATGCGGTTATCAATATAACATTAATACTTTAATTATACGTTTGAGACGGTTCCCGAGGCAATAATGCTAAAAATGTTTTTGTCTCACGCGTTGACTCGTTGGTTGATGTCACTGCCGCGCTTTTTTTATAACTGACTTCACGGCACTGGGTTCTAGTCCTTTTGAGCCTCCGCCTCGCTCTTTGCCTTTAATAACCATAGATATAAAATATAGTTAGATTATTCAACTGTCTATGGTATGAACAGCTAACAATTCAGTTCAGGCGCCAAAATGAAAAATCTTAAAATTCAAAAGTTAATTTTTTCTTAAAGGTGGGTGGTGTTTAAAAGATTATCGTTCGGAAGTTATATAATAATACTAGTATGGCGCGTGGGGGCGCGGCCCGCAAGCGGACCGCGAGGTTTTGTTTTCAGGTATTTTTTGTTTGAGCAGCCTCCACCTATCTACCCCATATTCCTAACCCTCGATCATTATCACTCTCCATATTTTTTCTCCGAATAATTTGTCAGAATGAGAGTTCTTCCATAAAAAAAAAATTGAAAAATTGAAAAGGAACGGCGTCAAAGTCTTGCATAGTTCCAAACTTACATTCTCTTCAATATTCGCCATATATTTTGTATGGAATAATAAATTTCGCCATCTTGTTTTTTTCTGTTCATCAAGTAAACCACGTCTTGATCATCTTTTGCCAAAAAACCACTCTTCCATCTTTCATACTCAGTGACATAGACGAAAGTATGGCCACTGTCTTGAAACCGCCATTTAGGAATTTTTTTAAGCTCACTGCCAATTGGATTAGGTTTCGAGTAACTTTTGTTTGAGCACCTTCCACCTATATTCAATACCCTCGCTGTGCCCTTCACCCGCCTCTGAAATTTTCAATCATCAGCTCTCTCCATATTTTTCCTCCGCATGAATTTTTGTCTTCTATACGAAACCATCACAAAAAAAAAAAACTTTTTGTGTAGAAAAATAAATTCCGCCATCTTGTTTTTTTCTGTTCATCAAGTAGACTTTTAGGTCTTGATCATCTTTTTCCCAGAAACCACTCTTCCATCTTTTATGCTTGGTGAGATAGACTCTGACGAAATTTGTATAGCCGCCATCTTGAATCCGCCATTTTGTTTTTTTTCAGCTCAGTGCCAATTGGATGAGGTTTTGAGTAATTTTTGTTTGAGCACCTCCCATCTATCTAACATACCCTGCCCGGGCTCCTCATCCATCTTCCAAACCCTCAATCATCATGTCTTCCCATATTTTTCTTTGAGAGTTCTCCAAAGAATCGCATCAAAGCCTTGCATAGTTTACAACTTCTCTCTCTCAATATTCGCCATACATTTTCTATGGAAAAATAAATTCCGCCATTTTGATTTTTTTTTCTATTCATCGGGTAGACCATCGGATCTTGATCATCTTTTGCTAAGAAACCACTCTTCCATCTTTCATACCCTCCGAGATGGACACCGACGAAATTTGTATGGCGGCCATCTTTTTTTCGCCATTTTGAATTTTTTTTTAGCTCACTGCCAATTGGATGACGTTTTGAGTGACATTTGCTCGAGCACCTCCCACCTATCTTCAATACCTTAAGCGTGCCCATCGCTCGTCTCTGAAATCCTCAATCATCAGCTCTCTCCATATTTTTGTTCTGAATGAATTTTTGTCCTCTATACGAAACCATTTGTGAAAAAAAAATTTTTCATACAAAATTTTACAGGAGGGGTGATCAATCAGTGAGTCAGTCAATGAATCAGCACGAGCAGCTATATATATATTAATTATATAAAAAATAGTTTTTTGGCTCTCTTGAAAAATTTAAAGATGAATCGCCCATAAGGTAGACTTTATTAATGAACAAACATATATCTTGTAACATGATGTATATTAATTACCTAATGAACTCTTAGACTGAGTGTGACTGAGTTTCATTAAAATCCAAAAAAAGTCTTTTATTTAACAGGTTTTTTTACATTTTTCCAAATAGGTAGCCGGTAGGTAGTAAGTACTGTACGTAATATCAAACCCATATTATATTAGCAAAAATGTAAATGTCAATAAGACTCTTTTATAAATATCGGCCAAGAAATATTACAGATGTAAATATTTATAAAGAATTATTTAATTAATTATAGTTCTTCTGTAATACATATTTTAGCTAACTACTGCGTTAATTTTATTTATTGCAGTCAACTATACTTATTTCTACTTAAACAATAAACCATGGCAAAGGAAAACTTATATTATATTAATTTATACTTATTAGAAAATAATAAGAAACAATATTTACATTAAATAAGTACATACCTATTTCAATTTACATAATATAACAAAAATATTTAGGGCAGTGTCACACGTCTATGACTCTCCTCTACAAAACGCTTAGGCCAAAACTACATTTATCAGCATCGATTCGCATTTAACTGGGTGGTATCTTTA
Source organism: Melanargia galathea (assembly GCA_920104075.1). NCBI lineage: Eukaryota > Metazoa > Arthropoda > Insecta > Lepidoptera > Nymphalidae > Melanargia > Melanargia galathea. The sequence goes on along the minus strand of OV049874.1, from coordinate 17,178,129 downwards.
ACTGACTTCCAAAAAGGAGAAGGTTTTGAATTCGGCGCGTATTTTTTTTTTGACACACTACATGTAAAATTGAAAGCCACTTTTGTACGCATTTTAAATGCAAAAGCTGAATTTATGCGTATGGCATCTTCATACAAAATAGGCAATTTCAATCGGTAAAATGCGAAACGATGCTGACAAAGATTTCAGCCTTAGAATGTGCATGCCACTTCTAATCGCTAAAACGCACGGTTTAGTAATCAAAAGTTAAGGTTACTATTTTTTAGTGACAGTTAAGTAAGTACATATGCATAATACTTTATGCAAAACTATAACTTAACTCGCCTCATATCTATCTACAGTCAAACTGTAGATATGAGGATACAGTTGAACTATAAATTCATAACTATAGTTGGGACATTACAAACGTGCGAACTGAGTCATAAATTATTTTCATCGGACTTCTCGCTCGCACTAACAGGCCTTATGAAACTGGAACCAGTTTCCCTGGTGTTGTTCAGTAAAAAAAGATTTGTCGATAGTCGACTACAGGTTATAAAGAGCGAGGGAGAGCCCTCACAACCCTGTGATCGAAATGTTTTACGGCTCAGTTCGCACGTTTGTAATGTCCCAACTATAGATTCATAACTTCAAGTTAAAACGTTATGAATTTAGTTTAGTTTAACTTCAATCAAACTGAATTCATCTCAATAATATGGCTGGTGACCCGTGAAGGTCTCTTCAAGGAGTAGGTACAAAGTTATATTAATGGACGCCAAATTCTTATTTACCCTAAACCTGCGGCTTTACATCGATGTGTGCATCGACCTTTATACATATCGAAAATAACGCGAGTATTTTTTTAAACATCACAAAGAGTTTTTATGCTATTTATAAATTAAAAATCGAAAGTCGCAAGAGCCGTATGCATCGGACCCGCCATAATGTTCGGACGTGCCGATTGGTGACGCCAGTGCAGTCTTTGCAAATATGCTCGCTTCATTTTAAACGCTTTCATGTACTGGCAAAAACCGATACCAATTATTATTGGCAAAGTGCAAATGAGTGTTCAAACTTTGCAACAAATACTAAAGACCCCGGACACACATGTGTTCAAACATGTGTTCAAATTAGTGTTCAAATGTTTGTACCGGGGTTGTCTATGTGTGGCACCGGGGTTATAAGTCACGGCAAATAAGTCTAGCGTTGACCTTCAATGCGCAGAAGTCGAAAATGAGGTATCTCGGGTGGTGAGGGAGTCGCGGGGAGGGCGTGGGGATCGTTCGTAAGCACTGATTAGCTCTCGCGGATCCCTCGTAAGCGCTGATTGGCTCTCCAATCGTATTGCGTCCCGCTCACTCGCACGACGCTGCGCGCACTTGAAGGACAGCGCTCGACTTAAGGTGGGTTCAGACCAAACGAACAAAGAGCTAGAGCTAGAATAAGAGCATTCTTTCTTGATCTTTTAGTGTAAACTAAAGCTCGTTGACAGCGTTATCAACGAGCAAGAATAAGAACCACGAACAAGAACACTTGACCACGGGGCACGGACGTGACCGCTCCGGGGAGCGAGCACGTCCGAACACGTAAGAACGCTCTAAGCTGCTGTTCGCGCGCTCCAGCGCTGTTTACATCAAGCGAGCGAGCATTCTTAGAATATTCCATAGAATCTATGCGAGCTAAGATAGAACAACGAAGGAATGTTCTGTCCATGGGCGTCGCCAGGTAGGGGGGGCTAGAGATTTGAAAAAATATAGATAATATGCTATATTTTGCATTAAGTATCTAAATTAAACCTGGCGCAACCAGCTTCAAAAACTCTGGACTGTACCAACAATAATTTGTAGGTACTTTTCCCATACTATAATATCATCAACTTGCCCCCCCCCCTCCCCCCCCCTTGGCCATCGGCTGGCGAGCGACGCCCTTGGTTCTGTCTCTGTTTACACTAATAGAATTTGACGGAGAGGGGATAGAACGAGCATTCGCTCGTCTGATGTAAATCGGCCTTTACGTGCCGGGGGTTATAATTGTGAGATGCCAGTACAGTGCATGTGCGGGGTTCAGACGAGCGTGCTGAGTTCGTGCGTGTCGTGCGTGCTGAGGTCGATGGTCGCGGCGGGCACGCCGGGTGTGGCCGCGCCCTCGCCCGGCGGCGTGCTGGTTGGCGGCCTGCAAAGTGCAAAAATAAGTACTTACCTAAGTAAAAGATCGAAAACGCTCATCGAGCGAAAAAACGCTCACAACGCGCTGTGGTCACATTAAATATCCACATCGCAAAATTCGTGTTATAACTCTAATGATAACGCTCACGACGCGTTGCGGCAATCACAGAAACACCACATAGCGAAATTCGTGTCGTGGCTGACATGCTGTTTGACCTCAACGCGTTGTGGCAATGAAGAAAAGTCATGACGCGTTCTGAGCATTGAGCATTAATTAGACCTCCCACTGTTTGCATTAAGTGGGAGGTCTAATTAATCATAATCCCGTTCGTACGTCCAAGCGATAGTAGTCAAGTCAAGTCAAGCGAGAGTTGGTCGGCGCCGACCACCGTCCACGCGCCTCTGTCTTCAGTAACTAGTAAGGGTTTTAGAGTGGCGCTGACGAGTGTCAGCACTAAGCGGTCGGCGTTGTTGTTTCTATAGCAACCATCATACATATCGGCCTGTCAGCGCCGACGATCAGCGTGACACTAAAACCGGCCTTAGTGCGATGCCATGCGTCATTGCGTTGCTTATGCGGTGTTTTATAGAAAACTCAACTGGTATGCCGCTACGTCCTACATAGAAAAATCCTTGCGATGCCCACCAGTATTACAATCCGATAAAAAAACGGGCTATATGTGGGATCGCCCTCATATATTTTTATGTAGATCAAGCGACTTACGCATGCCATAGCCAATGTATGGCCAGTATGCTTAGTCTCACTTTGCAGAGCTCGAAAACTTTACTAAATACTATTGATCGAATCACAATGACTTCAGAATAAAATGGACCTAAAATGGCTTACATTAAGGTTTGAGTTCGCTAATACATTCAGCATTCGAAAACAGCCAGCGCGGCGCCCCAAGCAGAAATGTTGTAAAATAAATATTCGAATTTCGTTCGTTTCAACCAATAGACGTCCACTGCTGGTCTTTTGCAAGGATCGCCACAGCACACGATCTTGTGTCGCCTGATTCCAGCGGCTGCCAGCGACTCGCTTGAGATCGTCTGTCCAACGAGTGGGGGGTCTACCTACGCTTCGTTTACTAGTGTGAGGTCGCCATTCAAGCACCTTAGGACCCCAACGTCCATCGGTTCTTCGAGCCATGTGCCCCGCCCATTGCCACTTCAGCTACGCGACTCGATGAGCTATGTCGGTAACTCTGGTTCTCCTGCGGATCTCCTCATTTCTGATTTGATCCCGCAGGGATACTCCGAGCATAGCTCTCTCCATCGCCCGCTGAGTGACCCTGAGCCTTCTTATGAGGCCCATTGTCAGCGACCATGTCTTAGATCCGTAAGTCATCACTGGCAACACGCACTGTTCGAAGACTTTCGTCTTCAGACACAGGGATATTGGACGAAAAGACATCTCGAAGTTTCCCGAACGCTGCCCAGCCGAGTTGGATTCGGCGGTTGATCTCTTTCTCAAAATTGGACCTACCTAGCAAGTTCGTGTGTTCTAGGTATATGTACTCGTCTACAATTTCGAGTGCAGAGTTCTCAACGATTACCGGGTGGAGCGGAACATGAGCATTAGACAAGATCTTCGTCTTACTCATGTTCATTTTTAGGCCCACCTGTTGAGAAACTCTGCTGAGGCTCCAACAGGCTTCTGTGTTGACGTGTACAGCTGTCCGTAGAATTTCTCAACCTCTCTCAAAATCTCAGGTTTAGACGAAATGAGACTACCGTTGTCGGTCTTCAGTCACGTCAGCTGGCTCTGACCGATAGACAGATCTCTCGTAAACACCTTTGAGCCTTTGTTCCGCTCAATGGTTTCTTTGATACGCTCGGTGTTAAAGTATCACAGATCGCGTTTCTGTGATTTAGAGATCTGTCTATTAATCCGCCGATAAGCAAGGGCGTCTCCTGAAGACTGCAGTCTCATTTCATGTCTCTGTTCCATGAGATTGAGAGTATGGTCTGAGAATTTTTTGGTTCTACTTCTACGGTGGGTCTTAAAGAACCTAGACCCGACCGCATGGACATATATTCGAATTACGACTCTAAAATAAGAGTTTTTGGGTTCATTTTTTAACCCCCGACGCAAAAACGACGGGGTGTTATAAGTTTGACGTGTCTGTGTGTGTGTGTGTGTGTGTGTGTGTGTGTGTGTGTGTGTGTGTGTGTCTGTCTGTTCCCCTGTGGCGCTCAAACGGGTGGACCGATTTGAATGCGGTTTTTTTTGTATGAAAGGTGATTTAGTCGAGAGTGTTGTTAGCTATGTTTGATGAAAATCGGTCCAAGATGGCCGCCGCTACAAAATGGCGAATTACATATTTTTTAACAACTTCCTTAATATGGGTATCAAATGAAAGGGCTTGACTAGTAGAATAGCACTATTGCAAATCCAAGATGGCCGCCGCCACAAAATGGCGAATGTCGGGGGTTTTTTAAATTTTCAATTTACACTTGTCTCTGAAGTCATTGTATGTCGATACTCGAATTTCGATCATCGTTGCCACTATGTACAAAGTCGGCATAACACCTCAGTTCGAAGCTGATAAGTAGTTATGTATGAAGACAAATAAAAAAGTGATCATGCGGTTTTGATCGGCGACAGTTTACCTACCTTTATAAGCGTAGGTAGGTTACAACTGGTTATGTGGTTAAGTGTAAAATGAGATCTGATTACGATCTTGTTTCGCAATATCAAAAAAAAAAAAATGTTGTCGCGGATAAATATAGAGTGAAAGACTGAAGCTTACATTGTACACGACAAGTTGGTATCTACCGAAGAGTGCTCAAGCCGGTCATTTTTTAACCGACTTTAAAAATCGTCGGTTCTATTCGTCGAAATATGTCTATGTATAGGTATGTTCCCAGATTATATACTCAAAGACGCCTGAACCGATTTGCAGTAGGGCGCGGTCATGCTCACATGCTGTGGTAGCTCAGGTTGCCCGTGTTGTTCAAATGCCCGTTGGCCATGATCACGCCGTTGGACGTGCTCGCGTTGGTCGCGTTCAACGCGTTGGTCGCGTTCTGTCATAGAGTACTTATGAGACTCACCTAATAATATACGGGCCCGCTTGCTGCAGCAGCGTGATGGGGTGCGTGTAGGGCGCGGTCATGCTGTGGTAGCTCAGGTTGCCCGTGTTGTTCAAATGCCCGTTGGCCATGATCACGCCGTTGGACGTGCTCGCGTTGGTCGCGCTCAAAGCGTTGATCGCGTTCTGTCATAGAGTACTTATGAGACTCACCTAATAATATACGGGCCCGCTTGCTGCAGCAGCGTGATGGGGTGCGTGTAGGGCGCGGTCATGCTGTGGTAGCTCAGGTTGCCCGTGTTGTTCAAATGCCCGTTGGCCATGATCACGCCGTTGGACGTGCTCGCGTTGGTCGCGTTCAACGCGTTGGTCGCGCTCAGGCTCGGGCTGCGGAAGGCTTTGACCAAGCTAGTCTTCTCCTTCTGCCAGACGAACACGTTGTGGACCATCGCACAGCCGCAGAAGATTATGCCGACGCCGATGAAGACTGACGTCACGATGGCTGGGGTCGAGTGGAACTGGATGAACGTGTAGAGGATTATACCTGGAAGGTGGAAGATTTCGTGATAAATCTTTTTTTACCCGACTAAAGCTAAAAAGAAGGGTTATGATTTTAGCAGTCTACGTATGTATATGTATTCGATTTTTGTATCAGATTCTGAGTGTTCCACTGTAGCGCCTTAACTGGGCCGATTTTGATGAATGAGGTGTCAATTGATTCTTTGGTATGGTCCGGGTGACAAAGTTACATTTTTTATAAACGAAAAAATCGAGAAATGACCTTCTCGCGGCTAAAATGAATATTAAGTTAGTTTCGGATAGACATAACAGATGGCGCCACTAGCTGCTTACCGCGCGCTTTCTTCCGCTCGAATTATGTAGAATTCATATTATTTTATTAAGAGTTTACGAACTTTAGGGTTTTTGTTTACGAACTTTATCTCTTATATAGTGAAAAACTTGATCGCACTCGGACTCGGTCTCCACTTACTTACTACCTTTTATTAACTGCCTCGTGATTCTAGTAGGTAATTGGCTTAGTATCATGAGATTCCGGGTTCGACTCCTGGGCCATTTTTCTATCACAAAATTCTCAGCAGCACCCCAAAGCTAACAAGTTGATGTGTTACACCCCCTTTTGCCTCGGAGAACACGTCAAGCCGTTGCGTGCGGTCCTGCACCCGATCTCTCTTCGGTCGTGTCAGATTGCCGTCCTATCTGACTATGAGAGTGAGGGAATAGAATAGAGTTGTGCTTGTGGACTAATATTTCCTGTTTAGTGGGCTAGTCTCTAATGAGATTGGTCGCTGTTGCCGAAATTAGGTCAGAAAAAAATTCGGTAAATGTACTGTAACGTAATGTATTATAACTGTAATGTACTGTTTGATAGAATAATTAATCTTTATTTAAATAAATAATAGGTAATTAATGAGCAATCACTCACCCGTTAAAAATACTGGAATTGAGATAAAAAAGCCTCCTACGGCGCAGACTCTTGTGATGGCAGACTTTTGCAGATACTTGTTTGATCTGGAATTAAAATGAATAAGTATTTAATAATCTAAATATTTTTGTTTTCATCAAATCAATCTCATTCAAAATCTTAATTTATTTTCTAGAAATAATAAACTACACTGATCTTATTTAAAATCGTGAATAATTTTTCAAAAGAAGCCGCGTGTTACTAATCTGGTAACAATGTTTAAGTACGTTACTAATTAGTAATTTTACTGTAACCAGTTTAATGTTCCAAATAAAAAAATTACTAATGTAAGTACCTAGCTAGATAAATATAAAAAAATAAGAGCTTTTAAGTTAGCAAACGACCGACCAAATTTTATTAACTACGTAGTTATTTAAATATCTGATAATTATGAAATCCGCCCACACAGGAAAAGGTTAGATTCGGACAATCAAATCACTACCTACTAGGCCAGGGACAACTCTAGCGGAAAACCGCGAGCGGAAATTCTCAAGCCATTTTTTCCGCTTAGATTTATCATTTATGGCGTATTCTAAAGTTCTTATAAGATTTCGCAAGTTTTGTTATTGGCCTCTTAACAAATAGCTACTAAATAACGTTAAAAAAATAATAAAAACGCCGCGCCTATGCGAATTGCGTATGACTGTAAAAAAGTTCCTAAAATCCTACATCTATTTTTTTTTTACCGTCGCGTCTGTCCCGGTTATTATCTAGTATCATGAGACAATAGTAAAGCCCGCTAACCCGCATTGGAGCAGCGTGGCGGATCTAAACTCTAAAATCCTTCTTTCCTTTTTTTTAACCCCCGACGCAAAAACGACGGGGTGTTATAAGTTTGACGTGTCTGTGTGTGTGTGTGCGTGTGTCTGTCTGTTCCCCTGTAGGGCTCAAACGGGTGAACCGATTTGAATGCGGTTTTTTTTGTTTGAAAGGTGAATTAGTCGAGAGTGTTGTTAGCTATGTTTGATGAAAATCGATCCAAGATGGCCGCCGTCACAAAATGGCAGATTACATATTTTATCACAATTCTCTCAATATGGGTATCAAATGAAAGGGCTTGACTAGTAGAATAGCACTATGCAAATCCAAGATGGCTGCCGCCACAAAATGGTGAATGTCGGGGGTTTGTTAAATTTTTAATTTATACTTGTTTTATTAACCCCCGACGCAAAAACGACGGGGTGTTATAAGTTTGACGTGTCTGTGTGAGTGTGTGTGTGTGTGTCTGTCTGTTCCCCTGTGGCGCTCAAACGGGTGGACCGATTTGAATGCGGTTTTTTTTGTTTGAAAGGTGAATTAGTCGAGAGTGTTGTTAGCTATGTTTGATAAAAATCGATCCAAGATGGCCGCCGCTACAAAATGGCGGATTACATATTTTTTCACAACTCCCTTAATATGGGTATCAAATGAAAGGGCTTGACTAGTAGAATACCACTATGCAAATCCAAAATGGCCGCCGCCACAAAATGGCGAATGTCGGTGGTTTTTTAAATTTTTAATTTATACTTGTTTTATTCAATAACAAGTATCCCTTGACTGCAATCTCACCTGATGGTAAGTGACGATCCAGTCTTAGATGGAAACGGGCTAACTTGCAAGAGATATACATATTGCATACCCCTGATCGATTTCTAACGACGCGGGCGGCCGCCGCTGTAATCCCGCACGGTGTGTAACGAAAACGTACCGTAACCGTACCGTAATCGTAACATAACCGTACCGTAACCGTAACGTAACCGTAACGTAACCGTAACATAAATTATTCACGACGCATCGTACCGAAACGGTAAATCGCTTGGTGGCACGGCTGTGCCGCTAGGGTGGTTACTAGTAAGTTTAGTAACTCTTATGACAGAGAGGAGGCCTGTGCCCAGCAGTGGGACGTTAAAGAGCTGTAGTGGGATATACTCCGAGCATAGCTCTCTCCATCACCAGCTGAGTGACCCTGAGATTACTTATGAGGTCCATACTTAGCGACCATGTCTTAATCCTATTAAACAATAAACGCTTAAGGTGATGTCCTAGACAAAGACACATTTACATAGAAATTTGGTATGGTGGATTTATTTTAGGTAAGCTTTTACATAATCAAGTTTTTAACGTATTAGAATGTTGCTTTGTTTAGTAAATAATGTTTGATGTGTTCTTTGTTTTATAAACACAGGTTTTAAAATAAACTTAGTATTTCGCACCTTTTCATATTTTCCGTACAAAAATAATTATTCAATTATCTAACTGTACCTACCTACTTAGGTTTGACTTCAACAGTTGTAGAATGAAATTCAACATGAGTCTAGTAGGACCATTGGATGGGATTCTACATAATATATGCACTACTAGCTGATGGCCAGATTTTCATCCCCATTCATTTAGGTTTTTAGGGTTCCGTACCCGAAGGGTAAAAACGGAGCCCTATTAATGTCACTCGGCTGTCTGTCTGTCTGTCTGTCTGTCTGTCTGTCCGTCTGTCCGCCGGTCACAGGTCTCTAGCTCGCAGGCGAAATGAGTTACAAACCTGAAATTTTGGTATTTAGTGTAAAACGTTAACCCAAAATCAAATATTGAATTAGAAATTGAATTAAATTATTTTTCAGGGGGGCTCCCCTACATGAAAAAGGAGCCGGAAAAAAAAAATTTTTCTTTACCCTAGCTTGTGGGGTATCATTGTTTAGAGCTCATTAAGTAGAGTACAAATATATATTTTTTTAATTTTTATCTCAAAAAATAAGGGAATGGGAGGCCATCAAAGTTGTCAGTTTTAGACCATTTTTGTGACGGGGGCTATCTCAAAAACTAAACTAGTTGGGAATATGATATTTCAGTATATTATGTACTATATGCTCTATTTAAACAACAAATACTGAAAACAATGATTTATTAAATAGTTTATAAGCTGTGACCAAAATAAACGAACATTTTTTTGGGTTTTTCTTTCACGGTTTGTTGCGATGTCTAGCTCGGAAATTAAATATTTCTTAGACCCAAAATATTATATTGTTCATAATTATGTACGGAACCCTGAAAGAGCGAGGCCCGACTCGCACTTGGCTGATTTTTTGAAAATTCCGTGGGAACACTTTAATTATTCGGGATAAAAAGCAGCCTATGTCCTTCTTCAAGGTATAATCTATCTCCGTACCAAATTTCATCAAAATCGGTTTAGTGGTTTAAGCGTGAAAACGTAATGACAGACAGGCAGAGTTATTTTCGAACAAGATCATCCCCAGCTTTCGCAATTTACAATATTAACATTACATTACATTACTATAGCACTCAGGGATCACGTACATATCCAACGGTGAAATATTTTTTTAAATCGGTCCAGTAGTTCCTGAGATTAGTGCGTTCAAACAAACAAACTCTTCAGTTTTATAATATTACTAGCAGTCCGCCCCGGCTTCGCCCGTGGTACATAATATTATATAGCCTATAGCACTCAGGGATCACGTACATATCCAACGGTGAACGAATTTTTGAAATCGGTCCAGTAGTTCCTGAGATTAGCGCGTTCAAACAAACAAAGTCTTCCGCTTTATTATATTAGTATAGACTAGCGGTCCGCCCCGGCTTCGCCCGTGGTACATAATATATGTACATATAGCCCATAGCACTCAGGGATCACGTACATATCCAACGGTGAAATATTTTTTTAAATCGGTCCAGTAGTTCCTGAGATTAGTGCGTTCAAACAAACAAACTCTTCAGTTTTATAATATTACTAGTTATATATTAGTATATAGTATAGATAGTATAGTATAGATTATAGTGTAATTACTTGGTAAGTAAATGTAACAGTTGTGTGTGACCGTTTTTCCCGCCATGTGCACTTGTCAACGGTTTGGTCGATTGCATAAGTACTTGATACGCTTCGCTGTGTCCACACGTGGGGCTTACACCGACAAAATAGCTAATTATTCTAATGAAATTATATGTATTGACAAGTATAAATTAAAAATTTAAAAAACCCCCGACATTCGCCATTTTGTGGCAGTGGCCATCTTGGATTTGCAATAAAACTATTTTACTAGTCAAGCCCTTTCATTTGATACCCTAAGGGAGTTGTGAAAAAATATGTAATCTCCCATTTTGTGGCGGCGGCCATCTTGAACCGATTTTCATCAAACATAGCTAACAACACTCTCGACTAATTCACCTTTCAAACAAAAAAAACCGCATTCAAATCGGTCCACCCGTTTGAGCGCCACAGGGGAACAGACAGACACACACACACACACACACACACATACACACACACACACACAGACACGTCAAACTTATAACACCCCGTCGTTTTTGCGTCGGGGGTTAAAAAAGATATAGCCTCAATAACGCAACGGTCGTTCGGGCGCGAGTCAAAAACCACAAGCTCGACGCACGGTTCAAACCCCACCCGTTACACTATTGTCGTACCCACTCCTAGCACAAGTTTTCACTTAATTGGAGGGAAAATGGGAATATTAGTTACGTTAATCATGGCTAATATTCTTTAAAAAAAAAAAGATATCGACTTTAGATATTACCTAAGTATCTAAGTATCTATCCTATGAGCATACGTTTGGCTCTATTTTAGCGTGTGTAAGTACTACTCTAGCGGCACGCTATGATGGCCGGTTTGACGTTTGTCCGCTCATGAAGTTCCGTATTAATTGATAACGACTTTGAAGGAAATAATTGTATTACTTTATTGACGATAGTGATGTGCAGAGATTCATAAATTTTATCGAATGTAGTTTTAGGTTTAGGACTCAAAATTTATTTATTAAATTGATTTCTTAAATGTATACAAGTGTAGAAAAATCAGTTTGCACCATTTAAGGGGTGAATGTACTTGTGAATATGAACAATTTTCACTATGTGGACAAACCTCTGAAATCGCAAAAAAATATCAATAAATTTTTAAAAATGGAATCTAATACGATCGTCACATAGGATCGCTGGCTAGCACAACTACTACCTCCGGCAAACTCGCGTCAATGCTCAATGCAAAACAAAGCAGTTTCGAATTGACGTTGCTTCGAAAAGTATAAACTGTCAGTGCAATGCGATTGTGATATAGTTTTGACCTGGCTTTGGATTTCAAATATTGATACTGCATTACTGTTGACCCTTGCTTGTTAATTTGGACTCTGTTCAAGCCCTTTGTTGTGGATTTCGTCGATATGACCGAACGTACGCAGAGAACTGTTCTAAATAGTCAGACACGTGAGTTCGTAATACGCCTTCGTAACTATTTCGATCGTGAAGCTAAAAATGGAGGGCCAATTTTACCTATAACGTCAGTGGTTGAACGCGTAGCTGATGCGCTTAATATTGGACAACGAACTGTTAGACGGATAACTAAAAAAAAATATGGCGAGACTGGCACAGAAGAAAATAAACTTCACACACCAAAAAAGAGAAAACGAGCAAAACCAGTCGTAGGCATCGATAGCTTTGATGCCGATGCTATCCGAAGACATGTTTACGGCTACTATTTACAGAAGGAGTATCCAACAAGAAAAAAGTTGGTGCATTCACTGAAGGAAGCTGGATTATTCTTCGGTGGGGAAAGTTCTTTAACGAAGATTTTGAAGACCATTGGATTTCGATACAAAAAATGTAACAAACGCAAAATATTGATGGAAAGATTTGATATAGCGATGGCAAGGTATACTTTTTTACGGCAAGTGAAAGAAATCAAAAATTGGCAAAATGTTGTGTTCTTGGATGAAACATGGCTTAATGCTAACCATACTGTAGGCCGTTCTTGGAACGATGACACAGCAGCATCTACTTCCAAAGTTCCTGTAGGAAAAGGATCGCGACTTATAATTTGTCACGCCGGAACCATCAACGGGTTTGTCGAAGGTTCTCTCATGGCTTTTGCGTCAAAAACCACTGGAGACTATCATGAAGACATGAATGGAGAAAAGTTTACTGAATGGTTTACCTCAATGTTGTGTAGCCTCCCTGAACCATCTATTATAATTATGGACAACGCCCCATACCACTCGATGCAAATTGACAAGCCACCTGCCCAATCCCAAAAGAAAGCTGATATCGTCGCATGGCTTCGTAAAAATGGCGTAGATGCAAACATGAATATGTTAAAAGCGGAATTAGTACGTCTTTTAAAAGAAAACAAACCAACCAAGATCCGATACGTCATTGACGAAATAGCATTAGAACATGGGCACAGAGTTATACGGTTACCGCCTTACCATTGTGAGTATAATGCGATTGAGTTGGTGTGGGCTCAAATTAAGGGATATGCTGCAAGACACAATACAGAACCCCCATTTACCACAAAAAAAATGCTAAAATTATTAGAAGAAGCTTGTGAACATGTGACTAAAGGAGACTGGGAAAAGGTTGTGAATAGAACTGTTAAATTAATAAGGGAAGATTATGAAAGAGATGTGAAAATAGATAATATTATAGAAAACGAACATATAATTATTAATGTATGTGATGATAGCAGTGACGACAGTGAAAATAGTAGTATGGACGAATCTGATTAATTATGGCCTTTTGTGGCACCTTTTTTGGTATCTTTTGTATTCATATGTTTCTTGTGTGCATATAAAGTATGTATATTCATTTTCGTTCAAATATTCAGTTCGTTCAAATAAATTAAATAAACATATACATTTTTGTTTTATTAAACCTATTTAATCAGGTACAAAAACAAAACTTAATTGTTTTTTGTTCGAGAATAAATTGACATTCCACATCACTATTGTAATGTGTCAAACCGGCCATCATAGCGTGCCGCTAGTATAAGTATGTTTTTCATGTCGTTCCTATAGATTTTTATTAACCCCCGACGCAAAAACGACGGGTGTTATAAGTTTGACGTGTCTGTGTGTGTGTGTGTGTGTGTGTGTGTGTGTGTGTGTGTGTGTCTGTCTGTTCCCCTGTGGCGCTCAAACGGCTGGACCGATTTGAATGCGGTTTTTTTTGTTTGAAAGGTGAATTAGTCGAGAGTATTGTTAGCTATGTTTGATGAAAATCGATCCAAGATGGCCGCCGCTACAAAATGGCGGATGACATATTTTTTCACAACTCCCTTGATATGGGTATCAAATGAAAGGGCTTGACTAGTAGAATAGCACTATTGCAAATTCAAGATGGCCGCCGCCAGAAAATGGCGAATGTCGGGGGTTTTTTAAATTTTCAATTTATACTTGTATATACTTATAGGTCCTTATAGATTGTTATATACCTACGTAGATGTAATAATGTCTGATCTGTATTCTACATAATATAATAGTAGTTTATGAAACGGTTGCATAATAGAGGTTATTAAAACACGAGTGTTAGTTTAAAAAACGAGCCGCAGGCGAGTTTTTTAATAGTATTACACGAGTGTTTTAATAACTAATTATGTAGAGTTTCATACACTACTTTATCTAAACTCATATCTTAAAATCCAAACCATAAAATCTTGGTAATATATGTCGTGAGTTTTCTTTGATTTTGCTGGCAAAAGATTGTTGGTCGGTGGTCAGGTGGAGTTAAATTCTCTTCAGTATCACTGCTAGACATTTTTCCGCACAATAAAAACCATGTCTTGTAAAGTTTTGAGTAACAAATAAAAAATTTAAATATTATAACTAGCGTATGGCGCCAAAATTCAGTTGTTACCATAGAGATTCTTCTTCTTTTTCGGTTTGTCCCTTTCGGGACAGGCCAAGATCGTTGACCATACAGCCTGGGTTACCATAGAGAAATTAATAGTAGTAGAGGAGTCCTAATGTCCTATAGAAATTAGTGGATCGGAAAATAGCTCAAGCTTATCAAAAATTTAATTTTTAATAGTTATTAATTTTTAGTAGTTATTTTTAGTAGTTACTTAATTTTAAGTAAACTTAATTTTTAGTAGTTACTCTTCTGCAATTTAACACAATTCACAATGTTTAACGCGTTTGTACAGTTACACACATCTACTGTAAGGAGGTCGCACGAATTTCCCGCCATGGCTCAAAAATACCAGAACCCAGTTCGCCTGTACTATAATGTAGAAAAAATTATTTTATAACATTACTTTGCAATAATTTCCTAACAAAGTAGTGTTATAATGAATTTTTTTAATTTTTTTTTAAAATATTATAGATGTATGTGAATAAAGTAGTCCAATATATGACACATTTTGATTTCATATTCGGGATTTTAAGATATGAGAGTAGATAAATATTATTATTGTAGGGGATATAATATACTTAAATGCGTTTCAAGTTGGCTTTTGTAAAATGTAAGTAGCTCGCGGCCCGCCAGTTGTCTCCCACTCGCTGTCGATTACACTAATTTAATCTTTGATACGTAACTTTAAATCAAGAATTAAATCAGTAATTATTTGGTGTGAACGTGTGTTATTTCTTGACAACCTTGTTAGTACGGCAGCCCTGGAACAATTTTTTTGGTGATTATTAACAAGCTGAATTTTCGTGAGTAGGTTCGTTTCGACGAGGCGACCAACTTTTTCATCTATGAAAATTCTCGATGGAGGTACGTACTCGAGTGGGAGGTGTTAAAAATTTCAAATCGCTCGGGTGGGAAATCGTTCCAATAAAGTAAGACTATAAATTATGGCCATTTCATTATATACTACGCTGTCCCAAAAGTATCCGACCTACGTTCATATCTTCGCGCGGAGAGACTCAGGCGACCTCTGGAGGGTACGAACATCACCAGCAACTCCTATGCTCCTAACCTTCTCGTCAGTAGCCTGAGATACCGATAAAAAGCCATAGTTCCCGCGCAGCGTGTATTTGTTTACAACGACTTTTTTGCGTTCGTCGCAATTTGCTTATAGCTACAAGTATAAATTGAAAATTTAAAAAACCCCCGACATTCACCATTTTGTGGCGGCGGCCATCTTGGATTTGCACTAGTGATATTCTACTAGTCAAGCCCTTTCATTTGATACCCATATTAAGGGAGTTGTGAAAAAATATGTAATCCGCCATTTTGTAGCGGCGGCCATCTTGGATCGATTTTCATCAAACATAGCTAAGAACACTCTCGACTAATTCTCCTTTCAAACAAAAAAACCGCATTCAAATCGGTCCACCCGTTTGAGCGCCACAGGGGAACAGACAGACACACACACACACACACACACACACACACAGACACGTCAAAATTATAACACCCCGTGCGTCGGGGGTTAAAAAATGGCAGAACGAACCATGTTCGGTTCGAATTTGCATAAAATGTGTTGCATCATTGTGCTGTGCACCATGAATATTACCCTACAGGCAATCAATAAAGAGTACTACGTTGAAGTTTTGAAAAGATTACGTGATGCAATCAGGAGAAAACGACCGCAACGTTGGGAAACCAGTGACTGGCTTCTTCATCACGACAATGCTCCAGCGCACGCATCAACAAACCTTGTGCAGCTGTATTTATTGAAACACAGTGTTGCGCAGCTCTGCCAGCCTCCATACAGTCCTGATATAGCTGCGACTTTTGGCTGTTTCCTCGATTGAAAATGCCGCTTAAGGGACATCGATTCGACAATAAATAGACTGTTGAAACTAATGCGACGAATGCACTAACGGCGATTCCGAGTGCTTTCAAGAGTGCTTTAATAAGTGGAAACATCGATATGAGCGTCTTGTTCAATCAAATGGGGACTACTTCGAAGGATGCCACCCCCCGGATGACGAAGAATAAACCAAGCGCTGAGAAATCGAGGCAGGTCGGATACTTTTGAGACAGACCTCGTACAAGTATTTATTAGGCTGCATACAAAAATCAGCTGGTTATTAATAATATTCTACAGCGTCCTCCACTCCGAATATTTCCAAATAATGAGGTTATAAAGATGATTAAACATTATTAAAATCGAAATTTTTAACACCTGTGCACTCGAGTACGTACCTCCATCGAGAATTTTCATAGATAAAAAAGTTGGTCGTCTCGTCAAAACGAACCTACTCACGAAAATTCAGCTTGTTATTAATCACAAAAAAAATTTGTTCCAGGGCTACCGGACTATGTAGAGTGTAGACTAAAGAACACGGCGCTATTATTGATAGGCCACCTTAACCACACGAGTAGTAAATCTACAGAGGGGAAGCTTCCACAAGCGGCCCGCTGTAGCTATACTCAGTACTCACACAAACACACTCACCAACGGTTCACGGAAGCACGCTCGTTCCACTAACCGGTACAGTTGGTGACAAACATGCGCATATGTGTGAGTGTACCTACAGCGGGCCGCTTACTAGAAGCTTCCCCTCTGTAGGTACTCTGTGCCTTAACCCCCTGCCTAAATTGGGAACGCGAACACATACCTATCACCCCAAAATTATTTAATCAGGCAGATACAATAAACATGTACAGTTAAATAGCCTCTCAGCAAGTAAGTACTATTATATATTCTGTGCTCTCAGCTAAACGTAAACAGATTAGGTTATCATATCAGTGAAGTGCTATCAGACTGCGTTCGCGCCTCTCGCCGCGGCCGCCATGTTTGTAATAATTTAGTTAAGGTTGATTCACACATATCAGTAAAGCATCAGTGTCGGCGCAGTTCCGGCACATAGAAAAATATTCTTTCATACATTCTCTATTAACTGACACTGAAACACTGCGTCGTCACTGATACAGACAGGTGTGAATGCGTTCATAGAGACTTTGATGAACTCTCTGGCGCAGTAGTGAGCGCTGTGGTCTTACAAGTGGAAACTCCCGGGTTCGATTCCCGGCAGGGGCAATTCGGTATTTTATAATTTCTAAAGTGTCTCTGGTCTGGTCTGGTGGGAGGCTTCAGCCGTGGCTAGTTACCACCCTACCAGCAAAGCCGTGCCGCCAAGCGATTTAGCCAAACCAATCAGGGGTATGCATACCTCTTCCAAGTTAGCCCGCTTCCATCTTAGACTGCATCGTCAATTACCATCAGGTGAGATTGCAGTCAAGGGATACCTTGTAGTTGAAAAAAATTTATGAAAGAATATTTTTCATTGTGCCGGAACTGTGCCGGCATTGATGCTTCACTGATATGTGCGAATCGGCCTTTATACCTACAACAGACTACAACTTACACTAGCGGCACGCTATGATGGCCGGTTTGACACATTACAATAGTGATGTGGAATGTCAATTTATTCTCGAACAAAAAACAATTAAGTTTTGTTTTTGTACCTGATTAAATAGGTTTAATAAAACAAAAATGTATATGTTTATTTAATTTATTTGAACGAACTGAATATTTGAACGAAAATGAATATACATACTTTATATGCACACAAGAAACATATGAATACAAAAGATACCAAAAAAGGTGCCACAAAAGGCCATAATTAATCAGATTCGTCCATACTACTATTTTCACTGTCGTCACTGCTATCATCACATACATTAATAATTATATGTTCGTTTTCTATAATATTATCTATTTTCACATCTCTTTCATAATCTTCCCTTATTAATTTAACAGTTCTATTCACAACCTTTTCCCAGTCTCCTTTAGTCACATGTTCACAAGCTTCTTCTAATAATTTTAGCATTTTTTTTGTGGTAAATGGGGGTTCTGTATTGTGTCTTGCAGCATATCCCTTAATTTGAGCCCACACCAACTCAATCGCATTATACTCACAATGGTAAGGCGGTAACCGTATAACTCTGTGCCCATGTTCTAATGCTATTTCGTCAATGACGTATCGGATCTTGGTTGGTTTGTTTTCTTTTAAAAGACGTACTAATTCCGCTTTTAACATATTCATGTTTGCATCTACGCCATTTTTACGAAGCCATGCGACGATATCAGCTTTCTTTTGGGATTGGGCAGGTGGCTTGTCAATTTGCATCGAGTGGTATGGGGCGTTGTCCATAATTATAATAGATGGTTCAGGGAGGCTACACAACATTGAGGTAAACCATTCAGTAAACTTTTCTCCATTCATGTCTTCATGATAGTCTCCAGTGGTTTTTGACGCAAAAGCCATGAGAGAACCTTCGACAAACCCGTTGATGGTTCCGGCGTGACAAATTATAAGTCGCGATCCTTTTCCTACAGGAACTTTGGAAGTAGATGCTGCTGTGTCATCGTTCCAAGAACGGCCTACAGTATGGTTAGCATTAAGCCATGTTTCATCCAAGAACACAACATTTTGCCAATTTTTGATTTCTTTCACTTGCCGTAAAAAAGTATACCTTGCCATCGCTATATCAAATCTTTCCATCAATATTTTGCGTTTGTTACATTTTTTGTATCGAAATCCAATGGTCTTCAAAATCTTCGTTAAAGAACTTTCCCCACCGAAGAATAATCCAGCTTCCTTCAGTGAATGCACCAACTTTTTTCTTGTTGGATACTCCTGTAAATAGTAGCCGTAAACATGTCTTCGGATAGCATCGGCATCAAAGCTATCGATGCCTACGACTGGTTTTGCTCGTTTTCTCTTTTTTGGTGTGTGAAGTTTATTTTCTTCTGTGCCAGTCTCGCCATATTTTTTTTTAGTTATCCGTCTAACAGTTCGTTGTCCAATATTAAGCGCATCAGCTACGCGTTCAACCACTGACGTTATAGGTAAAATTGACCCTCCATTTTGAGCTTCACGATCGAAATAGTTACGAAGGCGTATTACGAACTCACGTGTCTGACTATTTAGAACAGTTCTCTGCGTACGTTCGGTCATATCGACGAAATCCACAACAAAGGGCTTGAACAGAGTCCAAATTAACGAGCAAGGGTCAACAGTAATGCAGTATCAATATTTGAAATCCAAAGCCAGGTCAAAACTATATCACAATCGCATTGCACTGACAGTTTATACTTTTCGAAGCAACGTCAATTCGAAACTGCTTTGTTTTGCATTGAGCATTGACGCGAGTTTGCCGGAGGTAGTAGTTGTGCTAGCCAGCGATCCTATGTGACGATCGTATTAGATTCCATTTTTAAAAATTTATTGATATTTTTTTGCGATTTCAGAGGTTTGTCCACATAGTGAAAATTGTTCATATTCACAAGTACATTCACCCCTTAAATGGTGCAAACTGATTTTTCTACACTTGTATACATTTAAGAAATCAATTTAATAAATAAATTTTGAGTCCTAAACCTAAAACTACATTCGATAAAATTTATGAATCTCTGCACATCACTATCGTCAATAAAGTAATACAATTATTTCCTTCAAAGTCGTTATCAATTAATACGGAACTTCATGAGCGGACAAACGTCAAACCGGCCATCATAGCGTGCCGCTAGAGTAGTCTGTGTAATTCAGTTCTGTCAGCTGACGGGACCGGTTCCGCTGTATCTCCGCAACCTACAACAAATTCCAACTAACAGGTAGGTAGGTAGGTAGCGTAACCCCCGAACGCTTAGAAACTTGCAACTGAGGAGCTGCCCTGTTGTTGTTTATAAACAAGCTACTAAGATTGGATCTTTTATAAGTTGGATGAATGAATGATCACAATAGTGGTCGTTTCAACCAATAGATGCCCTCAGTTGGACATAGGTCTAGGTGCGGCTGCCAGCGACTCGCATTCAGAGATCGTCTGTCCATCGAGTGGGGGTCTACCTACGCTTCCTTTACTGGTGCGGGGTCGCCATTCAAGCGCCTTGGGAGTTGGGACCCCAACGTCCATCGGTTCTTTGAGCAATGTGCCCCGCCCATTGCCACTTCAGTTTCGCGACTCAATGAGCTATGTCGGTAACTCTGGTTCTCCTGCGGATCTCCTTATTTCTGATTAGATCAAAATAGGTAATACCTAAAATACCTAAGTACTTCGCTTGTTGTACATCGAAAATAACATTAAGGCTGCTTGCTGCTGCTTGCTGTACCTACATGTTGAGAAATTTACAAAAAATTAAACACTCCTATTAATTTTGAAAAAAAAAAAAAAAGAATTTTCTATACGTTTTTAACGACTTTTAGACTATAAAATTGCTACTACTTAAGACTAGAATCAGCTTTGTATATTCAATAGTTACTGAGATAATATCTCCAAAAATTCATTTTAATGTTAGATTTGCCTGGTCTAATTTTCCAGAGGCTCTAAGTAGTTGGTAGTGTAACGTTTCAAGTTTTTCAAATTTTCAACTGTGTGTCAATCTGTTATTAAGTACCTACCATATTTAGTACGTATACGTAACTAAATTACACTAAATTACAGATTTACTCAGCGTTAAAATATTTTTTTTTTTTTCCTTCGGAGGAGGGAAATCCTCATGGATACCATCTGGCATGCCCGACTCCACTGCAGGTGTTGCACAGTCTCCTACGGACTAAAAACCTCCTCCACTCTTCGATGTCTCCGCTCACGGCTTCCCGGTATTGCACGAGGCATTGCGTCAGGAAGGCAGCTGTTTTTTTTTTTTTTTTAGGTTGTGGTCCTATTTCTCTCCCATTCATCATCTTCTCGAGTTTTTATGATGTGTTTTATTAACTTAGCGTACTTTTCCCATTCTTCCTCGTTCATTAGCATTCTGGGTATAAGGTTTTTTGGATTTAATTTATCTTCCTTTCCATTTGCTAAGTTTCTCTCCTGTTCAAACACACGGCACTCAAATATCGCATGCTGTGGGGTATCCTCTTCTCCGCAGTATGAGCATTCCTCGCTTATAGCCTTTCCAATAGCATGTAGATATGTATTGAATACCCCGTGACCAGTCAGAGCCTGCGTAATCCATCTATCGACTTCCCCGTGTTTGCGATTTATCCACTCTTTAAGGTTGGGTATAAGTTCTCGGGTCCAAGCTCCTTTTCCTTTGCTTCTCCATTCTGCTTCCCATTCATTAAGCGTTCTTTGCCTTTCCTCGTTAGGTGTTTGAGGAATAATAATGAGATAATATCTCCAAAAATTCATTTTAATGTTAGATTTGACTGGTCTAATTTTCCAGAGGCTCTAAGTAGTTGGTAAGTAGTGTAACGTTTCAAGTTTTTCAAATTTTCAACTGTGTGTCAATCTGTTATTTAGTCTACCATATTTAGTACGTATACGTAACTAAATTACACTAAATTACAGATTTACTCAGCGTTAAAATAATTAATAAACTAAAAGACCGCATAGCAATGTATTATTTTCATGGGTCAAAAATCAAAATATTTAAAAAATATAAACATATTATATGAGTAAGAGCCTAACCTTATCGTCTACTAATAGTAATGTAACAGATAATGATGCGGTGGATGCCGCCGCTATCGTTAAAAATATTAACATACTAGCTTTTGCCTGCGGCTTCGCCCGCGTGAATTTAGGTTTTTCACAAATCCCGAGGGAATCGTAGATTTCCGGTTTCCGTTCCCGCTTCCTTTTCCAACCTTTATACCTACTTTCAAGGAAGTTTGCTATAGTGGTCTACCTATAGCTGTAGCTATGGATTTCGAGTTTTTAAAATCCCATGGGAACTGTGGATTTTTCCACGATAAAAAGTAGCCTATGTTTTAAGTCAGAGCATAATCTATCTCCATTAAAAATTTCAGCCAAATCGGTTCAGTAGTTGCGGCGTGATTGAGTAACAAACATCCAAACATCCAAACATCCACACTTTCACATTTATAATATTAGTAGGATTTAATTGGACTTATCTAAGCGACCAGACTGTAAGTAAGTAAGTTGGTACAAAATACACGGCAAAATAATCGTGAGCATTCCATTCTCGTGGGATTTTATTTTCGGTGAATGTTATGGCGCTGGCGGCGCAGTGGGCGCATGGCGGGCGAAATGGCGGCAAAGGGGGCTCGCCGACCGATACATGCGCTTGCGCCGATTGCAAATGTACGGAAATAATCTCAATCTGCGCATATCACTACATAGTATAAAACAAAGTCGGTTTCTCTGTCCCTATATCCCTATGTCCCTATGTATGCTTAAATCTTTAAAACTACGCAACGTATTTTGATGCGGTTTTTTTAAATAGATAGAGTGATTCAAGAGGAAGGTTTATAAGTAGAAAAATTGGACCCGGTAGGTGGCGCTAATAGCGGGCAGGACGACGTCTGCCGGGTCCGCTAGTTTAGAATAGAATAGAAAAGTTTTTTATTCAAATAAACTTTTCCAAGTACCTAGGTACTTTTGAATCGTCAATTGAATCTACCACTGGTTCGGAATGCCATTCCAACCGAGAAGAACCTGCAAGAAACTCGGCGGTTGCTCTTTGTTTATAAGTAACAATAACAATTTTATGTTAAGATAGGTACATGATTGAATTGCATTCTCGCGCATTGCTGGAACGAGTCCAATCCAATCAAAGCTGGAATGGAGAAATGGGGGGCCATCAAAGTTGTTAGTTTTAGACTAAACCAGTTAGGAATATGAAATATTTTCTACGGAATAATTCCTACGGAACACTATAAAAACCTAAAGCGCCCGTGACAAATTGCATAAATCACTAAAATTGTCGCACCTGTTCACAATTCGGTAACTTTAAGAAATTCCTCAACTCACCGCGAGTTTATATAACCAGCTACCTAACTGTAAAATTTTACAAGTTCATAAATCATTCGCAAATATTTCGACACATGGGGCCACCGATCTTTTATTTTGTCTTCACATAACTTTTTTCAGTGACTCTACTTAGTTTCCTAATAGATAGGTAGGTTCCTACATTGTTTTCCAATTAGGATCCTGTGAACGTTCAATTAGTTAATTTTCACCTTTCCATCTTGTAGGGGTTGAATTTTGAAACATTTTTAATTAAATACCTAAGTTACCTACAGTTATTAGACGAATAAATACTTCTAACAACATATTTAATTATTGATTTTATTCGTCTGGAATATTTGTTTTAATATTTATTTTAATAATGATAGAATTTTATTTGTTTGACTCCTAGATACATAAGTAGGGTAGTAGGACCTACCTAGGACTATTTTAGACCTAAGTATTTAAGCAAGCAAAAAATCTGACAAAATAACTACCTTTTGCTTCGAATTAAAAAAGTATTCTTCTACATAAGAAATTAAGTATAACTATTGATTTCTTTTATGGCCAATATTTTTATAGAAGTAAAAAAGTTGTTAAAAAGTTTGTCGATCTCACAAATTAGGTAAGTAGGTAAGTACTTACTTACTTACCTACTTATGTACGTACAATTCGCAGTTCTTTACAAAATGTTTCTCAATCTATACTAATAAATAAAATTGAAGTGTCTGTCTGTAATATCGAAATAACTACCTCATATTAAGCTCATATGGTTATTTGAACGCTACCATAACCGAATCACATGTTTTTAAAATTTTTGTCTGTCTGTCTGTCTGTCTGTCTGTCTGTCTGTCTGTCTGTCTGTTTGAACGGGCTAATCTTCGGAACGGCTGAACCGATTTTGACGGGACCTTCACATACAAGTAGAGAATTAACCAGGGAGTAACATAGGCTACTTTTTTAACCGACTTTCAAAAAAGGAGGATGTGTTTTTCTACCTATGTACACCGATATCTCCGAGATTTCTGAACCGATTTGCGTAATTTTTTTTTTAATCGATAGAGAAACATTGCGACCCTGTTCTATAAAAAATTTGGATTCCAACTCCTCAATCCTGATGCTGTAGGGGACCTAATCCTCAAAATTAATGGGTTTTACAAACTTTCGGTTATTTAAATTGATATTGGGGATACCAATTAAAGACTTTATCGTTGAATGAACTCGAGTAGGTACATATCCAACTCCTCGACCCTGATGCTGTAAGGAATTGTATTCCGAAATCGTGGGGATCCCACGGGATTTTTCCGTTTTGGGGACGGGTTTCTAGAGATAAGTTACTTTTTGTTCTGGAAAACCAAAAGTTCCCACGGGATTTTTAAAAACCTAAATCCACACGGGCGAAGCCGTGGGCATCATCTAGTTGATCAATATAATACAATGTTTGTTTTTTAATACAATTTTAGTCATCCTCAAGAAAACTATTAATATAATATATATCTAGGCGCACGAAGTGCGCCAGGCCAAGTTCCTACGGCCTTGTCGCATGAGTGTGTTATTTACACGATCCATTTCGAGCTGTTTTGACCCCCCTCATAACTCTGGTTCGCGGGATAGTAATCCTACGAAATTTGAAACATAAGTTAAACTCGTAGATGTGATGATAAATTGAAAGTTTCAAATTTTCAAGTTGAACCGTTTCTGAGATACAGAGGTTTGAAAATCACATAAAACAAGACCTACTCACTGACTGATCAAAATTATGACGCACTTCCCGTGTATGTGGAATGTTGAAATTTGGTAAGAAGATGAGTCTTAGTGTGTATATGAAGGAAAAAATCGAAAAATGTCCAAAAGTTGCATCAGACACTGACCAATTCAAAGATATATAAAAATCTGTCTGTTCCCACATCACACAAAAAATACTGAACAAATTTTCATTTTGTTTTAATAAATGTATTTTACTTTATTCGAAGCTATATATGGTTCTTGTTTCATCGAAATCGGTGCACTATTTAGGGAGATGTGACTTTTTAAGTTTTCTAGCAAGGGGTCAATCTTACTGGTCTTAAGTTCTAATAAAAAGTAAAGTGTAGGTAAATAATAAAACGCCAAGAGGTATATTTTTTTATCGAAGTCGCGGGCGTGACTTCGTCGGCGTGGACTACACAAATTTCAAACCCCTATATTACCCCCTAAGGGGTTGAATTTTCAAAAATCCTTTCTTTGCGGATGTCGTACGCCACATTAATAGCTATCTGTGTGCCTAAGCCCGTTGCTTCCAGTAGTTTGAGAATCGTCTTTGCCAATAAAACCAGAAGCGCGATTTTCTTAATAATTTTGATAAGCAACCTTGACCCAAGTCAGGAAATGGATGGGTGGCCGAATTTGGAGGTTTGGAGGAGACTTTGGTGTCCTGTTGATTCCGGCTACTAGGTATCACTAATATCTAATACTATTCATTAAACATAATGAGAGTCAAATACTCAAAATCTTCTCTTAGTTAAGCCGTATGTTTCTACTTCTAAGTTCTGAAACTGACCACTGAGTCGAAATACTCTGGAGTGGAGTTTCTGTTATCTGTGATTTTGACAGACAGACGAACAAAATAAAAATTCATCCAATTAGACTCAGAGACACAGAGAATATCGTTTGGATTTAAAATTACCGCAAGTTCTAACAAATTACTACTTGATTTAAAGTTCTACTATCTGTCACTAGATGGAGTTAAGAATGATTTAGAACGCGCTATAACTTGCTACAATTTGCATTACTTATAATACGTTCATGCCTTTAATGTGATTACGTGTACTTCATTTGAAGGCTGAAACGCTATATAATTATTGATAAATGATAAAATTGATTATTTATTTCGACACATGGGGCCACCGATCTTTTATTTTGTCTTCACATAACTTTTTTCAGTGACTCTACTTAGTTTCCTAATAGATAGGTAGGTTCCTACATTGTTTTCCAATTAGGATCCTGTGAACGTTCAATTAGTTAATTTTCACCTTTCCATCTTGTAGGGGTTGAATTTTGAAACATTTTTAATTAAATACCTAAGTTACCTACAGTTATTAGACGAATAAATACTTCTAACAACATATTTAATTATTGATTTTATTCGTCTGGAATATTTGTTTTAATATTTATTTTAATAATGATAGAATTTTATTTGTTTGACTCCTAGATACATAAGTAGGGTAGTAGGACCTACCTAGGACTATTTTAGACCTAAGTATTTAAGCAAGCAAAAAATCTGACAAAATAACTACCTTTTGCTTCGAATTAAAAAAGTATTCTTCTACATAAGAAATTAAGTATAACTATTGATTTCTTTTATGGCCAATATTTTTATAGAAGTAAAAAAGTTGTTAAAAAGTTTGTCGATCTCACAAATTAGGTAAGTAGGTAAGTACTTACTTACTTACCTACTTATGTACGTACAATTCGCAGTTCTTTACAAAATGTTTCTCAATCTATACTAATAAATAAAATTGAAGTGTCTGTCTGTAATATCGAAATAACTACCTCATATTAAGCTCATATGGTTATTTGAACGCTACCATAACCGAATCACATGTTTTTAAAATTTTTGTCTGTCTGTCTGTCTGTCTGTCTGTCTGTCTGTCTGTCTGTCTGTTTGAACGGGCTAATCTTCGGAACGGCTGAACCGATTTTGACGGGACCTTCACATACAAGTAGAGAATTAACCAGGGAGTAACATAGGCTACTTTTTTAACCGACTTTCAAAAAAGGAGGATGTGTTTTTCTACCTATGTACACCGATATCTCCGAGATTTCTGAACCGATTTGCGTAATTTTTTTTTTAATCGATAGAGAAACATTGCGACCCTGTTCTATAAAAAATTTGGATTCCAACTCCTCAATCCTGATGCTGTAGGGGACCTAATCCTCAAAATTAATGGGTTTTACAAACTTTCGGTTATTTAAATTGATATTGGGGATACCAATTAAAGACTTTATCGTTGAATGAACTCGAGTAGGTACATATCCAACTCCTCGACCCTGATGCTGTAAGGAATTGTATTCCGAAATCGTGGGGATCCCACGGGATTTTTCCGTTTTGGGGACGGGTTTCTAGAGATAAGTTACTTTTTGTTCTGGAAAACCAAAAGTTCCCACGGGATTTTTAAAAACCTAAATCCACACGGGCGAAGCCGTGGGCATCATCTAGTTGATCAATATAATACAATGTTTGTTTTTTAATACAATTTTAGTCATCCTCAAGAAAACTATTAATATAATATATATCTAGGCGCACGAAGTGCGCCAGGCCAAGTTCCTACGGCCTTGTCGCATGAGTGTGTTATTTACACGATCCATTTCGAGCTGTTTTGACCCCCCTCATAACTCTGGTTCGCGGGATAGTAATCCTACGAAATTTGAAACATAAGTTAAACTCGTAGATGTGATGATAAATTGAAAGTTTCAAATTTTCAAGTTGAACCGTTTCTGAGATACAGAGGTTTGAAAATCACATAAAACAAGACCTACTCACTGACTGATCAAAATTATGACGCACTTCCCGTGTATGTGGAATGTTGAAATTTGGTAAGAAGATGAGTCTTAGTGTGTATATGAAGGAAAAAATCGAAAAATGTCCAAAAGTTGCATCAGACACTGACCAATTCAAAGATATATAAAAATCTGTCTGTTCCCACATCACACAAAAAATACTGAACAAATTTTCATTTTGTTTTAATAAATGTATTTTACTTTATTCGAAGCTATATATGGTTCTTGTTTCATCGAAATCGGTGCACTATTTAGGGAGATGTGACTTTTTAAGTTTTCTAGCAAGGGGTCAATCTTACTGGTCTTAAGTTCTAATAAAAAGTAAAGTGTAGGTAAATAATAAAACGCCAAGAGGTATATTTTTTTATCGAAGTCGCGGGCGTGACTTCGTCGGCGTGGACTACACAAATTTCAAACCCCTATATTACCCCCTAAGGGGTTGAATTTTCAAAAATCCTTTCTTTGCGGATGTCGTACGCCACATTAATAGCTATCTGTGTGCCTAAGCCCGTTGCTTCCAGTAGTTTGAGAATCGTCTTTGCCAATAAAACCAGAAGCGCGATTTTCTTAATAATTTTGATAAGCAACCTTGACCCAAGTCAGGAAATGGATGGGTGGCCGAATTTGGAGGTTTGGAGGAGACTTTGGTGTCCTGTTGATTCCGGCTACTAGGTATCACTAATATCTAATACTATTCATTAAACATAATGAGAGTCAAATACTCAAAATCTTCTCTTAGTTAAGCCGTATGTTTCTACTTCTAAGTTCTGAAACTGACCACTGAGTCGAAATACTCTGGAGTGGAGTTTCTGTTATCTGTGATTTTGACAGACAGACGAACAAAATAAAAATTCATCCAATTAGACTCAGAGACACAGAGAATATCGTTTGGATTTAAAATTACCGCAAGTTCTAACAAATTACTACTTGATTTAAAGTTCTACTATCTGTCACTAGATGGAGTTAAGAATGATTTAGAACGCGCTATAACTTGCTACAATTTGCATTACTTATAATACGTTCATGCCTTTAATGTGATTACGTGTACTTCATTTGAAGGCTGAAACGCTATATAATTATTGATAAATGATAAAATTGATTATTTAGGTGATTGTTTGATTTGAAATTGGTTATTTAGGGAATTTATCTTTAATTTAAGGTGTGAGAAATTGGTTATTCGGTTTTATTTTGAGATTGAGAGTACATAGTTTGTTTTAAATGTTTTATACTATGTATTGAAGATTAAACCACATCTAATCAGACCGTAAAATGTGATAGGGTTCTATTCCTAATTATACTGAAGCGTAAGAGAGAAAAAAGACTTGATTATAAGCCATCACAACTTCATTATACTTATTGCATTAATTTTGAAATACTTAGAAAAAAGGAGTGAGATCCAAACAAAAACATTTCATGTGAATAATAAGGCCAACTTCCTATCAAAAAGTTTCGGCCATTAAAAGTACTGATATCAAAAATTATGACCAAGTCCTTTGCTAGGCTCGATAAATGAAACCATACAGTTTTAGAAGGTATATCTTCTTCGATCACCCTCAAGCTGTCATACCATTTCTAATGATCCTGTTAAAATATTTTTAAATAATTTATGTCTTACTAATAACACTATAATTATGAAGCTCATTTGGGACTGAGAATAGTTTTATTGTTTTCAACTTGGCAACATTTTTTAAATTAAACAAATTCAAAGGAGTACAAAAATGTTGTCAAGTTGAAAACAATAAAACTATTCTCAGTCCCAAATGAGCTTCATATTATAGTGTTATTAGTAAGACATAAATTATTTAAAAATATTTTAACAGGATCATTAGAAATGGTATGACAGCTTGAGGGTGATCGAAGAAGATATACCTTCTAAAACTGTATGGTTTCATTTATCGAGCCTAGCAAAGGACTTGGTCATAATTTTTGATATCAGTACTTTTAATGGCCGAAACTTTTTGATAGGAAGTTGGCCTTATTATTCACATGAAATGTTTTTGTTTGGATATATAATAATCTATACTAATTAATAAATAAAATTGAAGTGTCTGTCTGTAATTTCGAAATAACTACCACATATTAAGCTCATATGGTTATTTGAACGATACCATAACCGAATCACACGTTTTTAAAATTTTTGTCTGTCTGTCTGTCTGTTTGAACGGGCTAATCTTCGGAACGGCTGAACCGATTTTGACGGGACTTTCACAGACAAGTAGAGGATTAACCAAGGAGTAACATAGGCTACTTTTTTAACCGACTTTCAAAAAAGGAGTTGTGTTGAAATCGGTAAGTACCTATGTTAAAAAATGCCCTGATAGGTATTTTCGCTACGCGCCGCGGCCGACGCTCGCGCTGCACGCCCCGCGCCGCCCCGCGCCGCCCCGCGCCGCCCCGCGCCGCCCCGCGCCGCGCGCCCCTACGCCCTGCGCCTGCCGTACGCGGTACCGCGGTACGCCGCCGCGCGGCGGGCGGGTGCGGTGAAGAGGGTGCATGCTCCAATAGCTGGGTCCACACCAGACGATCGGTCGCGCTCCGATCGCACGCGGCAGGAGCGCGATCCAAATGTGCAGGCGGTGTGGACGTGCCGCGCGCGATCCATGCGCTTGTATTGTATTGTACACCGCCTGCACATTTGGATCGCGCTCCTGCCGCGTGCGATCGGAGCGCGACGGATCGTCTGGTGTGGACCCAGCTAGTGACCAATCCAATCTCCATTTCGAACGAGGGAGCTAATGCGTGCGGATGTGTCCTGCGTTTGTTGCGTGCGTTTTCGTAATTTTTATTTTGAATCGGAGATTTTGTTTTTATAAGGGGTTATGATGTTTTTTATTTCTTTAGTTTGTTTTAGTCGTATGTAGGTATGTCGAAGGCAGGCTCACTGCCAACCGCGAACGGGCCAGTCAAAACTACTGAACAGATTTGGCTGTTTTGAATGGAGATAAAAAATGCCCTAAGTAAGTATAAAGGTTGGAAAAGGGAGCGGGAACGGGAACCAGAAATCTACTTATCCCTCAGGATTTGTGAAAAACCGAAATTCACGCGGGCGAAGCCGCGGGCAAAAGCTAGTACGTAATAAAGGTCTCATAACACTGAAGGTGTGAAACCGCGATGTTTATTTTTAATCTCCCTTGTACCTGAATAACTTAAGTGACGATAATTACTTATTTACACGCAAATATCGAAGCAAGACTGCTCACACGAATATGTAACCCTCTATTTGGCCAGTCAGTGAGTACTTTTTTCATACAAAAATAAACTTTAAGTCGAGAGAGTTGGATATCCAAATGAAACACGATTTTTTTAATTTGCGTATTCTGAATTTTAGGGTTGTCAACACAAAAAGTTTCATTCATTGATTATAATGAAAATAGGTAAGTACCTAGTTAAACAACCTACCTACCTACCTGTCTCGTTTTAGGTATATAGATAGTCCAACTCATTTGTGCGCGCAAGCTTGAAAATAAATCTTATATGGAACCTCATAGGCTTTGACTAAAGCAATTAGACTATCGCCATT
This sequence comes from Melanargia galathea, assembly GCA_920104075.1. Lineage (NCBI taxonomy): Eukaryota > Metazoa > Arthropoda > Insecta > Lepidoptera > Nymphalidae > Melanargia > Melanargia galathea. The sequence continues at coordinate 17,147,046 of OV049874.1, read as the reverse complement.
TTGGAGACTAAACGTTAACAAACGTGAAAATACCTACTTATCACTTACCCAAAACTATTCCACCACTACAGCTTTTTTAACGTCCCACTGCTGGGCACAGGCCTCCTCTCTCATAGGAGAGAGGGATTTAGAGCTTAGACCCACCACGCTGCTCCAATGCGTGTTGGCGGGCTAATGCGTGTTGGCGGGTCAAAACTATTCTGTATTCTGATAACTAAAATTGGAAAATGTTTTTAGTTCCCAGTAGATTGCGCCTTTGGTACAATGTTTTGAATTGGTACAAGAATCTGCTTATTTTGCAATATTGCCACAGTCAGCTGTCCAGCATAATATAAAACTAACTGTTTAAATTTGTGTGAGTTGTCAGCTGCCATCAACGGTCTATACACATTTTGACACGCACACATAGGTCACGTGTATGTCTAAACATCACCCACACACACGCGACGTAGCAGACAAAAATTAAACTGAAGTTCAGTTACTGAACTATCTTTACCTTTTCTGGGCTGTAGTCTCTACCACCGACAATACAATGGTAGGTGCATACCACATGCAATCTTTGAGATAGGACTGCTTTGAGACTAGTTAAATTCACAAAAATCCATAATTTTTGTTAGCCCCTAAACTCTGCTTTTTTGGGTCACCTAAATTGATCAATTGATTTTCCCATGACAATTTAAAGGAAATTCATAAAGTCGACAACCCTAACCGTATGGGTAGTCGTAGCGTAGTAATTTCCGAAGGAATTCTACCTGCAATATTCACAAGGCTATGGTGATGTTGAAATTTTACAAAGGTATTAAGGTACAAAGTACTTTTACTCAATTAAAAACATACCTTTGGACTCTATTTCAATAAATATAAAGGAGATTATCGAATGAGAATAAAATTAAACTAAAGGGCTAATCAAAATACTTCGGAAATTGGAAAGTAAGTCCTTGGGACTTCCATAATAAGGTTTCGAATGCTGTGTTAATTTTCTTATGATATTAAAAAGTTGTATAATACAGACCCGAAAGAAAGAAGTGTTTACTATGCGGAACAAGTTTTATCAAGGACAAGAAGGGACCTAGATAGCTATTACGAGAGTTTTATAATCATTAAACAGTATAAAAAAGTTTAATCTATACTAATAAATAAAATTGAAGTGTCTGTCTGTAATATCGAAATAACTACCTCATATTAAGCTCATATGGTTATTTGAACGCTACCATAACCGAATCACACGTTTTTAAAATTTTTGTCTGTCTGTCTGTCTGTCTGTCTGTCTGTCTGTCTGTCTGTCTGTCTGTCTGTTTGAACGGGCTAATCTTCGGAACGGCTGAACCGATTTTGACGGGACCTTCACATACAAGTAGAGAATTACCCAGGGAGTAACATAGGCTACTTTTTAACCGACTTTCAAAAAAGGAGGAGTTGTGTTTTTCACCTATGTACACCGATATCTCCGAGATTTCTGAACCGATTTGCGTATTTTTTTTTTTTAATCGATAGAGAAACAATGCGACCCTGTTCTGTAAAAAATTTAGATTCCAACTCTTCAATCCTGATGCTGTAGGGGACCTAATCCCCAAAACTAATGGGTTTTAGAAACTTTCGGTTATTTAAATTGATATTGGGGGTACCAATTAAAGACTTTATCGTTGAATGAACTCGAGTAGGTACATATCCAACTCCTCAACCCTGATGCTGTAAGGAATTGTATTCCGAAATCGTGGGGATCCCACAGGATTTTTCCGTTTTGGGGACGGGTTTCTACAGATAAGCTACTTTTTGTTCTGGAAAATCAAAAGTTCCCACGGGATTTTTAAAAACCTAAATCCACACGGGCGAAGCCGTGGGCATCATCTAGTTTTCAAATAAACCTTAACTTTCGAATCGTCATGAAAATCTACCACTGAAAACAAACAGCAAGCAACTTGGGGTTGCTCTTAGGTAAGTATTAGATCGTCGCCGTTAGTCTTACTGGGCTATCCACACGCCGCGATCTTGTGTCGCTTGTATGCAGCGGCGCCCTGCCACTGGTATCTATCTATAATATAATAAAACTGTAACAGATCCAATTCTGTACATTGAAGTTATTTTGAAAATTTTTATTGGAGGGCACTCTATAATCGATACTGAAGCCAAAACTGCAATTTTTTTCATTTTTGTCTGTCTGTCTGTCTGTCTGTCTGTCTGTCTGTCTGTCTGTCTGTCTGTATCTTGGCCGCGCATCACGCCGAAACTACTGAACGGATTCAAATGAAACTTGGTACGATTTGAGTTTATACTCCGAGGTAGGACATAGGATACTTTTCATCCCGAAATTCGGCACGGTTCCCTTGGGAGAGGGGAAGAAAGTTAAAACGTGTATTTAGCTGTAATTCATTAACGGGTAGTTCGATTTCACTCATTCTTTTTTTGTTCGAAAGGTAGTACTTCAAGTATTATCCCGTAAATATTTCAAGGTCATAGGTTTTTTAGTTCAGAAATGACAGACATTTATTGCGTTCAAATAACTTGAGACCCGGATCTTTGCACGTACGGCTTATTTTAAACTGGTGTGCTTTTAAATTTATGTTTGTCGATCTGTCTATTAGTTCCAGCTAATTTCCGAAACGGCTGGATCGATTTTGACGGAACTTTCAATGGCAGATAGATGATGTTATAAGGAGTAACTTAGGCTACATTTAGTTTGGGTACATAAAATAATTATGGGATCCGATCCGATTCTATATAAATCCTATAAATACGCGAACGAAGTTGCGGGGGTCAGCTAGTAATATAATAAAACTGTAACAGATCCAATTCTGTACATTGAAGATATTTTGAAATTTTTTATTGGAGGGCACTCTATAATCGATACTGAAGCCAAAACTGCAATTTTTTTCATTTTTGTCTGTCTGTCTGTCTGTCTTTCTGTCTGTCTGTCTGTCTGTCTGTCTGTCTGTCTGTATCTTGGCCGCGCATCACGCCGAAACTACTGAATGGATTCAAATGAAACTTGGTACGATTTGAGTTTATACTCCGAGGTAGGATATATAATACTTTTTATCCCGAAATTCAGCACGGTTCCCTTGGGAGAGGGGATGAAAGTTAAAACGTGTATTTAGCTGTAATTCATTAACGCGTTGTTCGATTTCACTCATTCTTTTTTTGTTAGAAAGGTAGTACTTTATATATTGTCCCGTAAATATTTCAAGGTCATAGGTTTTTTAGTTCAGAAATGACACACATTTATTGGGTTCAAATAACTTGGGACCCGGATCTTTGAACGTACGGCTTATTTTAAACTGGTGTGCGTTTATATTTTATGTTTGTCGGTCTGTCTATTTGTTCCAGCTAATCTCCGAAACGGCTGGATCGATTTTAATGGAACTTTTAATGTTATAAGGAGTAACTTAAGCTACATTTAGTTAGTAGTACATAAAAGAATTATGGGATCCGATCCGATCCTATATAAAAACCTATATCTACGCGAACGAAGTTGCGGGGGTCAGCTAGTGCAATATAATATTATAATGTCTAACTGTATAATTGATGACATTGAACATGTCAAAGTAGGCCTCAATATCGTTTGTGGGTCTTCGTTATCTGTAGTAGTCGGCGATTAGCCCATTTCACTAGAAAGTAAAACTTAACGGCTTAATTCAATTCTATTATTACTACCTACTATGTATATCGTATTGTACCTTGTAGGTCAGCCCTTTATCGTTTACCAATACACCTACGGTAATTAAATATTTTGCAATAAATATAAATATTTATCTGCTTTGTTTATCGTAATAATTTTACTGTCGGCAACAAAAACAAATTCTGTCTATGTTTATGGTTAAACCTAACAAAACTGTTGGTTAGCAAATTGACTTGTGATGAAGCAGAAAAATAAGGCGTAAAATAACTGATTGATCGGCGAGATTATGATAATTAAACCGCCCAAAACACTATCTACCTATGTGGGAGAGACTTTATAAAGATTGATTTTAGCCGAAAATTTTAGGGGGAAAAACCTTTTGACGACTTCCTTGGCGCAGTGGTGAGCGCTGTGGCCTTATAGGTGGGAGGCCCTGGGTTCGATTCCCGACAGCGGCAATTAGAGTCTCTGGTCTCGTCTGGCGGAAGGCTTCATCATCATCATCATCATGATCAACCCATTACCGGCTCACTGCAGAGCACGGGTCTCCTCTCAGAGTGAGAAGGGTTTTGGCCATAGTCTACCACGCTGGCCAAGCGGATTGGCAGACTTCACACACCTTTGAGAACGTTATGGAGAACTCTCAGGCATGCAGGTTTCCTCACGATGTTTTCCTTCACCGTTAAAGCAAAAATGTGGAACGCTTCACGATTTTGCGTGTCATCCTTGCGCAAGGCTTCAGCCCTGGCTAATTACCACCCTACCGGGTACAATGCCGCATAGAAAGCGACACACAGCTTTTCCATCGAGTAGGTGAACGTCCTCTAGTCCGTTTTCCTTCCACCTGACCCTGTACCACCAAACGCTCAATTGACAGTAGCGGATTATCCTTTAGGCAAACTATAGTTTGGCCTATAGGCCTATAGGCACTTGCCTAGGGGCGCCAGATTACAAAGGGGCGCCAGAGGACGGAGCATCCAAAGGTTCTAAGGAATAAAGGACTTTAATCAATTAACCCAAACAATGACATATTGCCGATGTGGTGCAGCAGGGTGCAGCCTAGAGCGCTGTTGACATCTAATCCGCCACTGTCAATGAGGAAGTTTTCTGAAGTTAAAAATATCATATTGAACACAATGGTATTAAAATATAGATTAAAACTAATAAATCAGTGAAAATAATTTTGAAATCCATCAATAAATGACGGAGAAATATTATTTAAGTTCGTGTATTTTAACGCAAAATTTCTCACTCGAGTATGACGTCACAGGCCACAGCATCTATTTGGAGGTAGTTTTTCCATGTAAATTTACTTTTTTTACCAATTTCTCCTAGATAGGATGTTTGCGACGACGACGACGAAGACGACGACGATTTTTTTCGAAAAAAAAAATTTAGTATTTTTTTCGAAAAACTCTATGGGACCATTTTGTAAACATCATCAGAACCTGTCGATTAAAAAAAGAATCACGCAAATCGGTTCAGAAATCTCGGAGAAATTGGTAAAACAAGAAAATTTACATGGAAAAAAATACCTACCTCAGAGCGGGTTGTATGACGTTAGACGCTGGAGCGCCGCGCCGTGTGAAACGATGTTTTTTTTTAACTTAAATTTTATAATAAAATTAAAAAATATATATATTGGAAACTTGTCCATTGATCCTTCATGTGGCCGAAGAACTTTAGAATTAAATAATAGAGTTGTAGTTAAGTTGCAGATTAAAAAAAAATATTAAAAAAAATATGGTGTGATATAGCATCACACGTGTTTAGATTGACCTCTGCAGAATTCTAGCACGCCTGTGCCTCTACCCACCCACGGCAACCAGTTTTCGGGGTCAAAGTTCAGATACCTATCCGTGACTAATCGGTGGTCTCCTTTACTATATTAGGTAGTAGGGAAACCATTTTATGATCTACTAGATGATGCCCAGGGCTTCGCCCGTGTGGATTTAGGTTTTTAAAAATCCCGTGGGAACTTTTGATTTTCCAGAACAAAAAGTAGCTTATCTGTAGAAGAAACCCGTCCCCAAAACGGAAAAATCCCGTGGGATCCCCACGATTTCGGAATACAATTCCTTACAGCATCAGGGTTGAGGAGTTGGATATGTACCTACTCGAGTTCATTCAACGATAAAGTCTTAAATTGGTACCCCCAATATCAATTTAAATAACCGAAAGTTTCTAAAACCCATTAGTTTTGGGGATTAGGTCCCCTACAGCATCAGGATTGAGGAGTTGGAATCCAAATATTTTATAGAACAGGGTCGCAATGTTTCTCTATCGATTAAAAAAAATTACGCAAATCGGTTCAGAAATCTCGGAGATATCGGTGTACATAGGTAGAAAAATACAACTCCTCCTTTTTTGAAAGTCGGTTAAAAAAGTAGCCTATGTTACTCCCTGGTTAATTCTCTACTTGTATGTGAAGGTTCTGTCAAAATCGGTTCAGCCGTTCCGAAGATTAGCCCGTTCAAACAGACAGACAGACAGACAGACAAACAAAAATTTTAAAAACGTGTGATTCGGTTATGGTAGCGTTCAAATAACCATATGAGCTTAATATGAGGTAGTTATTTCGATATTACAGACAGACACTTCAATTTTATTTATTAGTAAGTATAGATATAGATTAGGAATAATACATATTCAAACTCTAATAACGGCACAGAGATAGCTCCCTAGAGATGGACATAATAATATGGCAGTTTCACCCACGGGTTTTATAAAAATCCATGCGGCTGGCAGTTCCCTCCCACGGGTTTTTTTAAAATCCACGCGGATGGCAGTTCCCTCCACAAGGGTTTCTTAAAAATCCTCGCATATAAAAGTTCCCTCCCAAGGGTTTCTTAAAAATCCACGCGGATGGCAGTTCCCATCTACAGGTTTCTTAAAACTCCACGCGGATGCCAGTTCCCTCCAAAAGGGTTTCTTAAAAATCCTCGCATATAAAAATTCCCTTCCAAGGGTTTCTTAAAAATCCATGAGGACGGAGTCGCGAGCATCAGTATAGACTATACATACGTCCACAACTTGGAGATGTAACGGTATAAGTATTTATACATAGTAAGTGCATTGAAACACGAAACATTCATCCGGCGTCGACTTCCTCTAGCGGCTACTATTAAATTATGACCTGAGCGATCACAATTTATGTGTGGGATGTTAATCAGTTAACCTACTTGTGTGTAGAGATTTATATATACTTATCTAAGTATACAGAAGTAGATGTAGGCGGTATTGCAATGGCAGGTAAAGTATGGTTTAAGAACCGCTTCCATCTTAGACTGCATCGCCACTAGCCCACTACATCTTCGTTCACTCTTCATCAGGTGAGATAACAGTCAAGGGCTAACTTGTAATTGAATAAAATACAAGTGTAAATTAAAAATTTAAAAAACCCCCGACATTCGCCACTTTGTGGCGTCGGCCGTCTTGAATTTGCATAGTGCTATTCTACTAGTCAAGCCCTTTCATTTGATACCCATATTATGGGAGTTGTGAAAAAATATTTAATTCGCCATTTTGTAGCGGCGGCCATCTTGGATTGATTTTCATCAGACATAGCTAACAACACTCTCGATTAATTCACCTTTCAAACAAAAAAAAAGCATTCGGTGAAATCGGTTCACCCGTTAGAGAGCTACGGGGGAACTGCAGTCAGGCACACACACACATAGACACGTCAAACTTACGAGTATAACACCCTGTCGATTTTGCGTCGGGGGTTAAAAATGTAAGATTTCCTGCGTCTTACATCAACATGTCATAATAATAGTGTGAAGTATGACATGGCATGGCTCGTGTTACCTACCGCCTCGCCGCGCCGGCCGCGCGCGTGCGGCCATACCTACAGAATACCTATACCTATGTCTACCAGTGGACATCTGCCACGGACATCTGCTAAGTACAGGCCTCCTCTCTTATTAACCCCCGACGAAAAAACGACGGGGTGTTATACTCGTAAGTTTAAAGTAAGTGTTAAAGTTGAACGTGTCTGTGTGTGTGTGTGTGTGTCTGTTCCACCGTAACGCTCGAACGGGTGAACCAATGCGGTTTTTTTTTTGTTTGATAGGTGAATTAGTCGGGAGTGTTCTTAGCTATGTTTGATGAAAATCGGCCCAAGATGCCCGCCGCCACAAAATGGCGGATCACATATTTCTTCACAACTCCCTAGTACACCTACACCAGTATGGGCATTCGCTGATGGGCATCAAATGAAAGGGCTTGACTAGTAGAATACTATGATAAACAAATCCAAGATGGCCGCCATAAACAAATGGCGAATGTCAGGGTTTTTAAAATTTTTAATTTATACTTATGGGAGAGAGGGATTTAGAGCTGAGAGTTGAGCCCTGCCAAGCTGTATTATATTATTCAAGTACAATTTATCCCTTGACTGCAATCTCATCTGATGGTATGTGACGATGCAGTGTAATGGAAGCGGGCTAACTTGGTATTGGAAGAAACCCTTGATCGGTTTCTACACGGCGTCGTACTGGAACGATAATCGATTGGCGGTACGGCTTTGCCAGTAGGGTGGCAACCACGGCCCACGGCTTCGCCCGTGTGGATTTAGGTTTTTAAAAATCCCGTGGGAACTTTTGATTTACCAGAACAAAAAGTAGCGTATCTGTAGTAACCCGTCCCCAAAACGGAAAAATTCCGTGGGATCCCTACGATTTCGGAATGCAATTCCTTACAGCATCAGGGTTGAGGAGTTGGATATGTACCTACTCGAGTTCATTCAACGATAGTCTTTAATTGGTACCCCCAATATCAATTTAAATTACCGACAGTTCCTAAATCCCATTAGTTTTGGGGATCAGGTCCCCTACAACATCAGGATTGAGGAGTTGGAATCCAAATTTTTTGTAAGACAGTGTCGCAATATTGCTCTATCGATTAAAAAAAAATACGCAAATCGGTTCAGAAATCTCGGAGATGTACATAGGTAGAAAAACACAACTCCTCTTTTTTTTAAAGTCGGTTAAAAAAGTAGCCTATGTTACTCCCTGGTTAATTCTCTACTTGTATGTGAAAGTCCCGTCAAAATCGGTCCAGCCGTTCCGAAGATTAGCCCGTTCAAACAGACAGACAGACAAAAATTTTAAAAACATGTGATTCGGTTATGGTACCGTTCAAATAACCATATGAGCTTAATATGAGGTAGTTATTTCGATATTACAGACAGACACTTCAATTTTATTTATTAGTATAGAGTATACAACATTAGTTTTACTTTACGCAAAACCTGAATGTACATAGTTTGTTCAGAATCAGTAACAAAATCGAATCCAACCATTTTTATATAGTGTTATATTTTTGTCCAAAAATATTTTGAAATCCTACAAGCTTAGACACAATGATTTACCGCGCATCAGCTGACGGTCGGCACACAGCGGCGGTCATTCAACTCGCGTCGATCGCAAGTCGCTGCGGCGATGGCTTGCGGTGACCATTTTTTTCGAGGACAACGACGCAATATAACAAGCTTATAACTTCGTTACTTTTCATTATATTTTTTTGAAATTTTGTATAAATATTCTTAATGTAAAAATATTTGACACGTATTTCGGTTTTTGCGCAAAGTAAAACTAACGTTGTAGATTAATTTAGATAAGTAGGTAAGTTACAGTTAACAAGCGAAAATTTTGTAAACGGTTGAGTATCTAAAACAATGTTGTAATATTATCATTTACCCTAGAGTCAGAGCATAACGATTATACAATGCGCCCCGACACGGTCTAACTGGGACATCTCACGCGAAGAACTTTGAAGATTAGGTTTCCCGAGTAACTAGGTGTAACGGTAGAGTTACATAACAAACGCAGTTAAATCTATACTACCCTAGTAGCAATTTGCGTTGGCTGTTGGTTGGGCCTCTGTCCCTAGTTTGGTTGGCCAACATTTAGGCTTGTCATCCCTAAAAAACGTGGTTCCAACCGTTGAAAAGCGGTTGGCCCACTTGACCCGAGCCAACGACTTTCAACCAACGACTAGCCAACAACGTAGGCTAGTCGTTGCTTTTCTCATGATGGCCCAACAAAAGAATTCATACTATATACCTACGTTGGCTAGTCGTTGCTTTTCTTATAATGGCCCAACAAAAGCATTCATACTGTATACCCACGTTGGCTGGTTGTTGATTTTCTTACAATGGCCCAATGAAAAAATTCATACTGTATACCTACGTTGGATAGTAGTTGATTTGCTTACAATGGCCCAACAAAGGAATTCATACTGTATGCCTACGTTGGCTAGTAGTTGATTTGCTTACAATGGCCCAATTAAAAAATTCTTTTTATAAAATTATTGGGAATATATTTTCGTATACTGTTTACTATCTAGTTACAATATAGTATACAATATACGTTCGTAGGTTCCCAGAACGCCCTGTCCCAGCAGATGTGGATGCAAGGGTTCATGCCACCTATATAGTTTGGTACTAAAACTAGCGTTAAACTCTGTCCCAGCAGGTGTGGATGCAGAGTTCGTTACCCGTTTAAGTACCGAGTAAGGATTAGAATGATTTACCAACATAAGCCGGCCGATATATATACGCGGACCCGCGGTCAATTGTAGCGCGACTTAACGTACTACTAGCGCCATCTAGTTTCACAGGTCAAGTACTAAAATCGGTGTTACAATGGATATTTATTTCGGCTTTATGATGAAGCAGATATTGTAGTAGTAGTGTAGTGGTAGCCTAGTGGTTAGGACGACCGACATCTAATCGGAGGTCGTGGGTTCGATCCCGGGCACGCACCTCTTAACTTTTCGGAGTTATGTGCGATTTAAGTATTTAAATATCACTTGCTTTAACGGTGAAGGAAAACATCGTGAGGAAACCTGCACGCCTGAGTGTTCTCCATAACGTTCTCAAAAGCAGGGGTCGGAAACCGGTAAAAAATCCGAACCGGTTAAGGCCTAAGTACATAGTGAACTTTCATTTCGGTTTTGTTCTACCTTTACCCAAAATTAACCGGTTTGAGGCAAATAAAGTTCTTAAATAGGTTTCGTTGAATAAACCGGTTTTAACCGGTTTTTGCCGTCTTTTTTCAATGCGCAGCCATTTGGTAGGTACGTAAAAATAAAATTACTAGGTACCTATTCAGCGTTCAGTCGAAAACAAATATCGCATTACGTCAACGCGCAGAGAGACACAAAATTATTTTATGAGATGGTATGTAAGCTAAGTATGGTTTGTTATTTTAATACATGTATTTTTAGATTATTTAAGTACATTTAATAATTGATTTATGTTTACGTACGTACCTACTTATACAGATTCGTACCCAATAACCCATCACTCCAAACACGATCTCATTGATTGTCTACCCAACAGTCAACCGCTTTTTCCGGAAAGTGAGCAATGTTATAGTGATGGAAAGAAATATTTTCGTAAGATATATCCACGTATTCATTTTATCTATGGATATATCTATGTAGGGTGGATGCTCCTGGTGGTGTGTATGTATGCGTGTGTGGTGTGTGTATGTGTAAGCATGCATGGAGGAATGAGTGTGGATTGCAGGCTAAGTTTGTGTATATGTAGCTAAATTTATATGTACATATGTGATTGAGTAAAATGTGACAGTGTGGAATATGTATAGGTATAGATTTTGTCATGATGAAAAAAAGAAATGTGGATCGTAATCAGTTTTTTTTTATTCAACTACAAGTTAGCCCTTGACTGCAATCTCACCAGATGGTAAATGATGATGTAGTCTAAGATAAAAGCGGGCTAACTTGGAAGAGATATCTATGTATACCCCTGATCGGTTTCTACACGGCATTGTACCGGAACGCTAAATCGCTTGGCGGCACGGCTTTGCCAGTAGGGTGGTAACCAGCCACGGCTTGAGCCTCCCACCAGACCAGACAAGAGACAATTTAGAAATTATAAAATCCCAAATTGCCCCTGCCGGGAATCGAACCCGGGACCTCCCACTTATAAGAAAGACCACAGCGCTCACCAATGCGCCAGGGAGGTCGTTTATTGCAAGTACTTTCTATAAATATATTATCTTTACAGATGACTCTCAAAAGACAAGTTGAAAATTCTGATGAAGATGATTCTTAATCAATAAAATTATTATCTACCAAATCAAATTATAATCCTAATCCCTAATCCTCAGCTACCAACAATTACAAGCACATCTTTGGTAGATAGGCCAGTCAAATTTTACATTAAAATCGCAATCAAACGGCTAGTTCTGATATTTTAATATGTTGTTAGGACCACTAACAGTAGTCTAAATCCAATTTTGCAGCTTCGAAAGACCTGTACTAACTTTGCAGCACTTGAAAAACGGCAAAATTTTTGCACTCTTTTTGGTTTTTTCAATATAAGTCCTAAACTGCGCGTTTCTTAAAAAAATATTTTCTGTAATTTTTTTTAAGTATACTAAAATTGCTACAATTTAAGACCAGAACTAGTTCTTTCAATACAATATTAACTGAGATTAGGGAACGCAAATCTCGCGAGATTGGGGCTCAAGCGAGATCCCGCGAGTTTATGAATAACAATACTGCGAGATCTCGCCAATTTCGAGATCTCGCGAGATTAGCAGTTTGATGTGTTTTTTTGCAAATAAATAATCACAATATTTAAATAAATTAGGAAAAAAATTATAAATATTGTAAGTATTACAAGATAAACATTTATTTTCACGAATTTTTTCAATAGACTTTTATGCATCAAACATTGTTTGACGTATCTGTCTATAATTTTTTTATAAACTTCTAAGTAGTAAACTCTGACATCTATCAAATAACAATAATGAAAGAAACAACCAGTCTTCTCTTCTAATATCAAACAAAAATCTTTTAGTAATAAAACAGTTTTTTTATAACAAACAAAACAACGAGAAGTCAAAAAAAATGAAACTTATTATCTAAGTTGTTTTGACTATTAAACTAAGATAATATTATCAATTAAATGAAACTATATCTATTCAGTAGATCCACGATGCACATGTGGATTGTTTCTACACTACCATGCGCAAACGGTGCACATCCCTGGTGCGCAGGGTCCGGGCTAGCTGCAATGGCATCCTGAAGGCATTTGCTGACAGGTTTGACTGTCAGTACCTGAATTGCTATCTTGGTATCATTGTCATATGGTACACGTGCTGACAAATCAGGCCTGTCTTAGGTTAGGTAGTGTTAAGAAATATAAATAGGATAAGATTACTAACATTAGATTAATGTGTGTGTGTTACTAACAACTTTTGTATGTCTTTGTTTTAATTATGACCCAACAGGTCGAAATAAATGATTTTTTTTTTAAATTTATTTATTTACTAGATGATGCCCACGGCTTCGCCCGTGTGTATTTAGGTTTGTAAAAATCTCGTGGGAACTTTGATTTTCCAGAACAAAAAGTAGCCTATCTGTAGTAAATAGTAACCCGTCCACAAAACGGAAAAATTCCGTGGGATCCTTACGATTTCGGAATGCAATTCCTTACAGCATCAGGGTTGAGGAGTTGGACATGTACCTACTCGAGGTCATTCAACCATAAATTCTTTAATTGGTATCCCCAATATCAATTTAAATAACCGACAGTGCCTAAATCCCATTAGTTTTGGGGATCAGATCCCCTACAGCATCAGGATTGAGGAGTTGGAATCCAAATTTTTTGTAGGACAGAGTCGCAATGTTTCTCTATCGATTAAAAAAAAAATTACTCAAATCGGTTCAGAAATCTCGGAGATATCGGTATACATAGGTAGAAAAACACAACTCCTCCTTTTTTGAAAGTCGGTTAAAAAAGTAGCCTATGTTACTCCCTGGTTAATTCTCTACTTGTATGTGAAAGTCCCGTCAAAATCGGTTCTGCCGTTCCAAAGATTAGCCCGTTCAAACAGACAGACAGACAGACAGACAGACAGACAGACAGACAGACAGACAGACAAAAATTTTAAAAACGTGTGATTTGGTTATAGTATCGTTCAAATAACCATATGAGCTTAATATGAGGTAGTTATTTCGATATTACAGACAGACACTTCAATTTTATTTATTAGTATAGATTAGATATTACAGATTAATTAACAACATATACCAATTAGTCAGACTATTAGAAATTACAGATTAATTAACAAAATATATCGATCAAATGAAAGATTTATTCAGTTCAAATCACAAGCCATTATTACGTATTATTTTGAAAGTAGCTCTTTAAGAAGCACAAAATGTCCAAAGAATCATCTGCTAAACGGAAACGCACCGAACGAAACCAACAGATCGCAACTCCGTCCACTCCGTGTCAGTCCGCGCTTCGAATAAGACGTTTATATGCTCGAGTGCAATCTCGTTAAACTCGCGAGATCTCGCCTTTTTTTCATCCGAGATCAATCTCGCTAAAAAAGGCCGAGATCTCGCGAGATCTCAGCCTTTCTTAACGATATTGCATTCCCTAACTGAGATACAGCTCTCCAAAAATTTACAATTATTTCCAAAAAAGTGAAATTTTAAGAATTGGTCAACTTTCGACAAGAAATATATGTTAAAACTATTATTAAGTATTTTTATTAAGTATTTATAATGTTATTTATTCAAGAAAAAAAATTATTTATATTATCTACTATATAAAAATAAGTCGGGTTTTCCTTCCTGACGCTATAACTCCAGAACGCACGAACTGATTTCCACGGTTTTACATTCGTTGGAAAGGTCTCGGGCTCCGTGAGGTTTATAGCAACACACGCGAACGAAGTCGCGGGGCGAAACTAGTTATTGATATTTATTGATTTTTATGAAAAATATTAACTTGCATTATAAGGACAATAAGAGTGCCGAGCAATATAAGTCGTAAACTACGCATTTTTTTAACATTTTCTCATTTTATATACATTTTTAAAGTAGACTAACATTGCTACAATTTGAAACCAGAATCAACTCTGTAGCTTTAATACTATTGCTGAGATACAGCTCTCCTAAAATTGAACTTTTTTCCAGAAACGTTAAATTTTAAGATTTGGTCAATTTTCGACCGCGATCTTACAGATAATACTCTTTTTACGGGTAGAATTATAGGCAAAAATGTTGTAAAAAACCTAATTAGCTTTAATTAAAGGTTAGTACGATGTCTCTAGGCTATAATATAGTTTACTAACCAAAAAGAGTGCAAAAATTTCACGGTTTTTCGAGTGCTGCGAAGTTAGCACAGGTCTTTCAAAACTGCAAAATTGGATTTAAACTACTGGTAGTGATACTAACAACACCATAACAACACATAAAAAAATCAGAACTAGCCGTTTGATTGCAATTTTAGTGATTTTTTGAGTCAAATTTGACTGGCCTAAGATGAAGATTATATGATACAAGTTTTAAACACCGCTAATTGAAACCGCTGATACTGAATGTCTAAACAAACAAAAAAAAAGAAATGAAAGTGATTATGAATAAATAATGCATGTTGTCCTTAGGCATAATGGGAATTTTTTTTATATAGCTTGCTCCAATGGGAATTTTTTTTAAATAAGGCAGCATTTTTCTGTACCCCTATCCTTCAATTATCGCTTATAACGAGCGCGAGTGCGTAATTTGCTGGATTTCTTGTAAAATTGCTACTTCCGAGTTCGGTTTCCGTCGTTTGGTAAGAAATAAATTACGTATTATCTATAAAAAAAATTGCCTCATTGTTTGTCAAGGTTGTAAAAAAAATCTATATCTATTTCTTCGAAAATTCTTTTAAATTTTGGAGAAGGGTATGTCTTTGTTGGCGCGAAAATGAAATAAAATTAAAACGATAAAAGAGTTCCTATTTTTAAGAAGTTGCGGGTAACATATAATTTTCTATCGGACATAAAATGAGGACTGACTTTGGTAACATAAATGCCGGGGAAAGGCATAAAGGTGCCAAGCTTAGGCAATTAGTACTTTTTTTTAATAAATAAAATAAAATACTTCTTTATGGGTACGAAAAGCAGGTATTAATAGGACACATAAAGTCGAAAGCATCAAGTAGGTATTACAAAAAAAATTATTTTACTGAAATTGCTTCGTTTAACACATCTACGAATTTTTAAACGTGACACAACCGTTAAATTGCCGACATATGGAACATCAACCCTATCCCAATGTGGAGTTGGCATAAAACAAAAATAATATTAAAATAGGTATTTTATACATGAAATATAGTATTGCCAATTAATAAATAGAATAAGAATTTTATTTAACAAAGCGTCAAACACAAACGCGAAAGCAAGTAGGTGCATGTCTGACGTCCGTTCTGTTTATTTAGTAGGTATAGCGCCGCGGCCGGCGCGGCGCGGCGCGGCGACCGCCCCCTCCCCTATTCCTCTTGCGGTGTAAACCGGTTAATATGGGTTTTCAATAAGCTCGATAAAATCAACTTTAACCTTTAATAACCGTTATTAACCGGTTAATTTTTAACCGGTTCCGAGCCTTGCTCAAAAGTGTGTGAAGTCTGTCAATCTGCTTGGCCAGTGTGGCAGACTATGGCCAAAACCCTTCTCACTCTGAGAGGAGACCCGTGCTCTGTAGTGAGCCGGTAATGGGTTGATCATGATGATGATGATGATGGTGAGATGTTGTAGGAGTAAGTTTTTTACTTAGGTAAGTTAGTTAGTTAAGCTTTATTATGAATAGGAAGGTGTAACTTCATATCGATCGATTTTTTTTTTGTAATTTATTGTATAGAAATCTATACTAATATAATAAAGCGGAAGAGTTTGTTTGTTTGAACGCGCTAATCTCGGAAACTACTGGACCAATTTCAAAAATTCTTTCCTTGAGTGCTATAGGCTATATAATATTATGTACCACGGGCGAAGCCGGGGCGGATCGGTTGGTTGAGATGCCAACTAAGTCCCTCTGTAAGGCCAACTGCATGAAATGTTACGTTACGTCATGCAATATTGCCAACAATCTTGTAACGTTGGGCCAACCTTCGCCATAGTTGGTTTAACAACAAGGTATAAATATACTGTTGGTCCAACGTTGGCCTAACTACAGACTACAGCGTTGTAATATATGCAAAACATGTAACGTTGGGCCAACGTTCGCTATAGTTGGTTGAACAACAAGGTATAATCATACTGTTGGTGCAACGTTGGCCTAACTACAGACTACAGCGTTGTAATATATGCAAATTATGTAACGTTGGGCCAACCTTCTCTATAGTTGGTTGAACAACAAGGTATAATCATACTGTTGGTCCAACGTTGGCCTAACTACAGACTACAGCGTTGTAATATATGCAAAATATGTAACGTTGGGCCAACGTTCGCTATAGTTGGTTGAACAACAAGGTATAATCATACTGTTGGTGCAACGTTGGCCTAACTACAGACTACAGCGTTGTAATATATGCAAAATATGTAACGTTGGGCCAACGTACGCTATAGTTGGTTGAACAACAAGGTATAATCATACTGTTGGTCCAACGTTGGCCTAACTACAGACTACAGCGTTGTAATATATGCAAATTATGTAACGTTGGGCTAACCTTCGCTATAGTTGGTTGAACAACAAGGTATGATCATACTGTTGGTCCAACGTTGGCCTAACTACAGACTACAGCGTTGTAATATATGCAAAATATGTAACGTTGGGCCAACGTTCGCTATAGTTGGTTGAACAACAAGGTATAATCATACTGTTGGTGCAACGTTGGCCTAAGTACAGACTTCGGCGTTGTAATATATGCAATATATGTAACGTTGGGCCAACGTTCGCTATAGTTGGTTGAACAACAATGTATAATCATATTGTTGGTCCAACGTTGGCCTAACTACAGACTACAGCGTTGTAATATATGCAAATTATGTAACGTTGGGCCAACGTTCGCTATAGTTGGTTGAATAACAAGGTATAATCATACTGTTGGTGCAACGTTGGCCTAACTACAGACTACAGCGTTGTAATATATGCAAATTATGTAACGTTGGGCCAACCTTCGCTATAGTTGGTTGAACAACAAGGTATAATCATACTGTTGGTCCAACGTTGGCCTAACTACAGACTACAGCGTTGTAATATATGCAAATTATGTAACCTACCTTGTTGTTCCTTATACCTTGTTGTTCAACCAACTATAGCAAAGGTTGGCCCAACGTTACATAATTTGCATATATTACAACGCTGTAGTCTGTAGTTAGGCCAACGTTGGACCAACAGTATGATTATACCTTGTTGTTCAACCAATTATAGCGAACGTTGGCCCAACGTTACATAGTTTGCATATATTACAACGCTGTAGTCTGTAGTTAGGCCAACGTTGCACCAACAGTATGATTATACCTTCTTGTTCAACCAACTATAGCGAAGGTTGGCCCCACGTTACATAATTTGCATATATTACAACGCTGTAGTCTGTAGTTAGGCCAACGTTGGACCAACAGTATGATTATACCTTGTTGTTCAACCAACTATAGTGAACGTTGGCCCAACGTTACATATTTTGCATATATTACAACGCTGTAGTCTGTAGTTAGGCCAACGTTGCACCAACAGTATGATTATACCTTGTTGTTCAACCAACTATAGCGACCGTTGGCCCAACGTTACATATTTTGCATATATTACAACGCTGTAGTCTGTAGTTAGGCCAACGTTGGACCAACAGTATGATTATACCTTGTTGTTCAACCAACTATAGCGAAGGTTGGCCCAACGTTACATAATTTGCATATATTACAACGCTGTAGTCTGTAGTTAGGCCAACGTTGGACCAACAGTATGATTATACCTTGTTGTTAAACCAACTATGGCGAAGGTTGGCCCAACGTTACAAGATTGTTGGCAATATTGCATGACGTAACGTAACATTTCATGCAGTTGGCCATACAGAGGGACTTAGTTGGCATCTCAACCACCATCTCCCAACATGTTACCAACCGTTGGCTACCGTTGGCAACAAACCCCCAACGAAAATTGCTACTAGGGTAATAAATAAAATTGAAGTGTCTGTCTGTAATATCGAAATAACTACCTCATATTAAGCTCATATGGTTATTTGAACGGTACCATAACCGAATCACACGTTTTTAAAATTTTTGTCTGTCTGTCTGTCTGTCTGTCTGTCTGTCTGTCTGTCTGTCTGTTTGAACGGGCTAATCTTCGGAATGGCTGAACCGATTTTGACGGGACTTTCACATACAAGTAGAGAATTAACCAGGGAGTAACATAGGCTACTTTTTTAACCGACTTTCAAAAAAGGAGGAGTTGTGTTTTTCTACCTATGTACACCGATATCTCCGAGATTTCTGAACCGATTTGCGTAATTTTTTTTTTAATCGATAGGGAAACATTGCGACACTGTCCTACAAACAATTTGGATTCCAATTCTTCAATCCTGATGCTGTAGGGGACCTGATCCCCAAAATTAATGGGATTTATGAACTGTCGGTTTTTAAATTGATATTCAGGGTGGCAATTAAAGACTTTATCGTTGAATGAACTCGAGTAGGTACTTATATATCCAACTCCTGAACCCTGATGCTGTAAGGAATTGCATTCCGAAATCGTAGAGATCCCATAAAATTTTTCCGTTTTGGGGACGGGTTACTACAGATAGACTATTTTTTGTTCTGGAAAATCAAAAGTTCCCACGGGATTTTTACAAATCTGAATCCACACGGGCGAAGCCGTGGGCACCATCTAGTAATTTCTAAATTGTCTCTGGTCTGGTCTGGTGGGAGGCTTAAGCCGTGGCTGGTTACCACCCTACCGGCAAAGCCGTGCCGCCAAGCGATTTAGCGTTCCGGTACGATGCCGTGTAGAAACCGATCAGGGGTATACATACCTCTTCCAAGTTAGCCCGCTTCCATCTTAGACTGCATCATCACTTACCATCAGGTGAGATTGCAGTCAAGGGCTAACTTGTAGTTGAATTAAAAAAAAAAAAAAAAAAGAAGGTCCGAAAGTCGTTTGTGGGAATGGGCGGAATGTTCCACAAGCAATCTTAGATACCATCCAGATTAAGTTGTGTGGTATCAGGCACAACGACCCGTGGAGGGGACTGAGAGCGTCAGGGCCTCGTTAGCATATTGGCAGGGCGCACCGCGCGCAGGTGAGGTTGATTTTGGCCACATAGATGGAATTTGGGCCACTTACACCCCAAACGCCAACTATAAACATATAGTATAGGATCCCGCCATACAACGACCTTCACCGAGATGCTTATTTGATGATGAAACGTATTTTATATTTAATTTAATACGTCAATAAATATATTGCATACTAGCTTTTGCCCGCGGCTTCGCCCGCGTGAATTTCGGTTTTTCACAAATCCTGAGGGATAAGTAGATTTCTGGTCCACCCGCCCCCCGCCGCGCGGCGGCGTACCGCGGTACCGCGTACGGCGGGCGCAGGGCACAGGGGCGCGCGGCGCGGCGCGGGGAGTTCCATGCAGCGCAAGCGTCGGCCGTCGCGCGCAGCGAAAATACCTATCAGGGTGTTTTTTACCGATTTCAACACAACTCCTTTTTTGAAAGTCGGTTAAAAAAGTAGCCTATGTTACTCCTTGGTTAATCCTCTACTTGTCTGTGAAAGTCCCGTCAAAATCGGTTCAGCCGTTTCGAAGATTAGCCCGTTCAAACAGACAGACAGACAGACAAAAATTTTAAAAACGTGTGATTCGGTTATGGTATCGTTCAAATAACCATATGAGCTTAATATGTGGTAGTTATTTCGAAATTACAGACAGACACTTCAATTTTATTTATTAGTATAGATGGGTTGCCTAACAAATTCCAGTCCAGGATATGATTAATTATTAAATATAAAATACGTTTCATCAAATAAACATCTCGGTGAAGGTCGTTGTATAGCGGGATCTTAGACCAATACGAGTAGGTCTCTCCATCGCCCGCTGACTGCCTGAGCTTTCAAATGAGGCCCATAGAGCGACCATAATATTTTCTCAGATGTCACGCAATATCCATATTTTATTTTGATATGTTATCTAATTGAATATATTAACTTTGAAATAAAATGACATACGATTAAGTAGTTTCTTAAGATATAAAATTGTTTTATTACCTACTTTAAAATAAAGTTGAGAGACCACTCCACTTTATCAAAACAACTTGAAGCTAATGTTTTAAGCATTCAACATTCAGCTCCCACTTTTTATAATGAATGAACTCATTAACAATGTGTCGATGAACTAAAGATTTACCACGTGCGTAGGTAGGTACCTACTACCTAGGTACTTATTATTATAAACTGCTTGGTAAATAGGTCACCACATTATGATTAGTAATCATTTTCAGTGTAAAAATATCTAGGTTTGATTTTAACATACGTAGGTAGATCAAATTTATAGCAGCCGATAAAATAGTTTTATACTTTCATTGTATTTTATTTTGCGCAAATAGGTAATTAACCGGACGGATGTGATTTTAGTTTTGGATTTCAGTTTTAAATGTGTAAGCAATTAAAATAAAAATCAGCCAAGTGCGAGTCGGGCCTCGCTCTTTCAGGGTTCCGTACATAATTATGAACAATATAATATTTTGGGTCTAATAAATATTTAATTTCCGAGCTAGACATCGCAACAAACCGTGAAAGAAAAACCCAAAAAAATGTTCGTTTATTTTGGTCACAGCTTATAAACTATTTAATAAATCGTTGTTTTCAGTATTTGTTGTTTAAATAGAGCATATAGTACATAATATACTGAAATATCATATTCCCAACTAGTTTAGTTTTTGAGATAGCCCCCGTCACAAAAATGGTCTAAAACTGACAACTTTGATGGCCTCCCATTCCCTTATTTTTTGAGATAAAAATTAAAAAAATATATATTTGTACTCTACTTAATGAGCTCTAAACAATGATACCCCACAAGCTAAGGTAAAGAAAAATTTTTTTTTCCGGCTCCTTTCTCATGTATGGGAGCCCCCCTGAAAAATAATTTAATTCAATTTCTAATTCAATATTTGATTTTGGGTTAACGTTTTACACTAAATACCAAAATTTCAGGTTTGTAACTCATTTCGTCTGCGAGCTAGAGACCTGTGACCGGCGGACAGACGGACAGACAGACAGACAGACAGACAGACAGACAGCCGAGTGACATTAATAGGGCTCCGTTTTTACCCTTCGGGTACGGAACCCTAAAAATGAATCCCTATTTTCCTTGGTCAAGACTCACGACTCACGGCATCGCACCTAAACCGCTGAACTGATTTTGACGAAATTTGGAACAGTGATAGACTAGACCTTGAAAAGGATATAGGGTACTTTTCATGCCGGAAAATTATAGAGTTCCTGAGGGCTTTTAAAAATCCTAAATCGACGCGGACGAAGTGGCGGGCATCAGCTAAGTACCTAATACATAATTATAACGTGCATGCACAAAAATATTGGGACAGTAGTTACTACTTGGTTGAAAAGTAGGAAAAAATCAGCCAAGTGCGAGTCGGGCCTCGCTCTTTCAGGGTTCCGTACATAATTATGAACAATATAATATTTTGGGTCTAAGAAATATTTAATTTCCGAGCTAGACATCGCAACAAACCGTGAAAGAAAAACCCAAAAAAATGTTCGTTTATTTTGGTCACAGCTTATAAACTATTTAATAAATCGTTGTTTTCAGTATTTGTTGTTTAAATAGAGCATATAGTACATAATATACTGAAACATCATATTCCCAACTAGTTTAGTTTTTGAGATAGCCCCCGTCACAAAAATGGTCTAAAACTGACAACTTTGATGGCCTCCCATTCCCTTATTTTTGAGATAAAAATTAAAAAAATATATAATTTTGTACTCTACTTAATGAGCTCTAAACAATGATACCCCACAAGCTAGGGTAAAGAAAAACTTTTTTTTCCGGCTCCTTTTTCATGTATTGGGAGCCCCCCTGAAAAATAATTTAATTCAATTTCTAATTCAATATTTGATTTTGGGTTAACGTTTTACACTAAATACCAAAATTTCAGGTTTGTAACTCATTTCGTCTGCGAGCTAGAGACCTGTGACCGGCGGACAGACGGACAGACAGACAGCCGAGTGACATTAATAGGGCTCCGTTTTTTACCCTTCGGGTACGGAACCCTAAAAAGATATGTTTCCGCCCGGGATCGAACCGGGGACCTTCTGCGTGTTAGGCAGACGTGATAACCGCTACACCACGGAAACGATATTTAGATATTCGAATTTTATAATTAAATCATAAGACCATGGAATTAATATTGGTCTCCGCTGCGGCTGCGTTACGAGTTACGACCTAGAAAGAGCAGCGCGTACCAGCGAAATGCGGCTACAAAAGGTACGCCATATTGGCGTACACGAGTTAAATATAGTATATGCATATAGTTATAAGTTATGCATGTATATTTATCTAAGCAAGACTCTAGACTGTATAAAATATTTTTTTTCAATAAACGGGTAAAAGTTATGAGTCTGGCATCATTATTCTAACACGTCTTTGCATGTAGTCGCGTACAAACTTCGGTATTTCGTTGCCACATTCAGCGAGCTACTTTTCATAGATAGTGCTCCATCTGGATAGTCTAAGCATAAGATCTATAGCGATTTTACGATTTTACGAGTTAATTCTATTCCTAGACAAATATAACAGTTTATTTTACGAAATCGAAAATTATTTATCTACTAGCTGACCCCTGCGACTTTCGTTCGCGTGTTTATAGGTTTTATATAGGATCGGATCGGATCCCATAATTCTTTTATGTACCTAAACTAAATGTAGCCTGTTACTCCTTATAACATTGAAAGTTCCATTAAAATCGATCCAGCCGTTTCGGAGATTAGCTGGAACAAATAGACAGAACGACAAACATAAATTTAAACGCACGCCAATTTAAAATAAGCCGTACGTACAAAGATCCGGGTCCCATGTTATTGGAACCCAATAAATGTCTGTCATTTCTAAACCAAAAAACCTGTGACCTTGAAATATTTACGGGACAATACTTAAAGTACTACCTTTCTAACAAAAAAAGAATGAGTGAAATCGAACAACGCGTTAATGAATTACAGCTAAATACACGTTTTAACTTTCATCCTCTCTCCCAAGGGAACCGTGCTGAATTTCGGGATAAAAAGTATCCTGTGTCCTACCTCGGAGTATAAACTCAAATCGTGCCAAGTTTCATTTGAATCCATTCAGTAGTTTCGGCGTGATGCGCGGCCAAGATACAGACAGACAGACAGACAGACAGACAGACAGACAGACAAAAATGAAAAAAATTGCAGTTTTGGCTTCAGTATCGATTATAGAGTGCCCTCCAATAAAAATTTTCAAAATATCTTCAATGTACAGAATTGGATCTGTTACAGTTTTATTATATTATAGATAAGATTCGAAGGTCACGTATTGTTAAAGGTTTTTTTTTTTTTTTTGAGTAACAACCTTTTCTATTCTATTCTTATTTTAGGGTTCCGTACCCAAAGGGTAAAAACGGAGCCCTATTAATGTCACTCGGCTGTCTGTCTGTCTGTCTGTCTGTCTGTCCGTCTGTCCGCCGGTCACAGGTCTCTAGCTCGCAGACGAAATGAGTTACAAACCTGAAATTTTGGTATTTAGTGTAAAACGTTAACCCAAAATCAAATATTGAATTAGAAATTGAATTAAATTATTTTTCAGGGGGGCTCCCATACATGAAAAAGGAGCCGGAAAAAAAATTTTTTTCTTTACCCTAGCTTGTGGGGTATCATTGTTTAGAGCTCATTAAGTAGAGTACAAATATATATTTTTTTAATTTTTATCTCAAAAAATAAGGGAATGGGAGGCCATCAAAGTTGTCAGTTTTAGACCATTTTTGTGACGGGGGCTATCTCAAAAACTAAACTAGTTGGGAATATGATATTTCAGTATATTATGTACTATATGCTCTATTTGTACAACAAATACTGAAAACAACGATTTATTAAATAGTTTATAAGCTGTGACCAAAATAAACGAACATTTTTTTGGGGTTTTCTTTCACGGTTTGTTGCGATGTCTAGCTCGGAAATTAAATATTTCTTAGACCCAAAATATTATATTGTTCATAATTATGTACGGAACCCTGAAAGAGCGAGGCCCGACTCGCACTTGGCTGATTTTTAAACAGTAGCTACGAGTACGTCTATCGAGAATTTTCACAGAGGAAAAACTTTGGCGTCTCGTCGCACCGAACCTACTCACGAAAATTCAGCCTGTTATTAATCACTAAAAAAAAAAAACCAGCCAAGCATCGAACTATTACGCTACCTATTTATTCTAAGCAGCCAAGTGCGTGGCGGGCCATGCGCAGTGTAGGGTTCCGTAGTTACAATCCTCGAAAAACAGGTATAACTCCTTAACCTGTGAACCCTACTTAGAGTACTTAGCCATGATAGTTTTCCTTTAAAATTGATTATATACTACTGCTGGGATACTTGACTCTAATAAAAATTAGCACTTTAAAACATCATATTTTACAAATGGATCTAGAAATCGAAAAATGATGTTCCCACACCCACAGTATTTTTAAAAGATCTATTCAACGATACCCCACACTATGGGGTAGACGAGAAAAAAAATATTCATCCCCACTTTACATGTAGGGGAGTTACCCTAAAAAAAATATTTATCATAATTTTATTTCACCACTTTGTCGGCGTGATTAATATTTATATTTTATACCCACGCCAAATTACAGATTTCTAGCACTAATAGTCTCTGAGATTAACCGAGGACGGACGGACAGACAGACGGACGGACATGGTGAAACTATAAGGGTTCCTTGTTTACTACGGAACCCTAAAAAGCAGGCTGCTTTGTAAAAGATTTTTTAAATAATAATAGCGGACAAACGAGCAAGTGGCCGATCATCTGATGCGCCGCCCATGAATAGTAGCAGCACCTGAGGAACCACTAATACCACCTCATGTTACAAACAATACAATATGAAAACCACGAGTAAAATTAATAAAAAACTCATCTTTAATTTTGAAGCACACACCACAATAATAAATTAGGATGGGATTGTTAATTTCGTGCCAAGTCAAGTAAGTAGTAGATTAGGTAGGTAGTTAAGATAGTTAATAGTTATGTATAACGCAGTCCCTTCGTCTGACCAATAGCTAGAGTTCAAAACGGGTTATAGTAAAAAGCGAAGAGCGCAGCCCAAAGCCTTGGACAAGGCCGCGGACGAAAATTCCAAGCGTTTCCGGCGAACACCTTATATAATTGTTTCGGAGAAAAGTTTCACTGAAATGAGGCTTCTAAATTCTATCATTTCAAATATCTGTTTTATTATGTACCTACCTACCTACGCAATACGCATTCTTTTATTAAGAGAACGTGTTTTTGTTTGGTAAGGTATGGGTTTGTGAGTGTAAAAAAAATTGGTTGTCTGTAAAGGCGTTTTACGGACTATAATTTTACATGATAACGTCATAAGAAAACATTGCCTCTCTATCGCTTGTTTCGCGCTCTTGCTTGCACGCTCGGCTAGGCGGAACGTGACAATGAGCTATGCTTTTTCCTGCGTACGGCCGGCGTTCATCGATTTATAAGACGTTATCACGTCAAAAATGTCCTGTGTTCCAGTTACTGGGTACCTATTATATTCAAAATACGCGTATGATGATTGCTTTTTTGATGAGGAGGATTAATTCATATTACCTACTCGGGAAACTCAGGGAACAATTTCAACTGAAAATGTTTTTGTAATCGGCGCCCAGAAAAACCTCGGAAATGTCAAACTCATCTTAGATTTCGTTAAAATACTTAAATAGCGCCAGCCGCTCGCTGATTTAGAATTTAGATGGGTCCGTTATTTCAAAAACACGTTGAATCTACTAATTTGGTCTGACAAGCAGAGTCAATGGCAGTAGGTGCCTACCAGCGTTTCGTTTAGTAGCCATTTTAAAAATCATCTAGGTTATCTAGGTACATGCGGCAGAGTGCAAGCAACGGTCTCTTCCCGAGTAGGAAAGCCAGTAAATAAGCAAGTTTTACTTAGGTACCTACCTACTGTATGTAGAAAACCGATTTTAATGTGTATCTAAGCTTTATTTTCCAAATAATTCCAATGTGGATAGGGTACCTATTAAAAATGGATGTAACATCAAGTTTTGAGCGCCTTTTGAATATAAAAACATCATCGGGCAGTTCGGGCTATTCATAAAACATCGAGCCGTGCGGATTAATGTGGGTTAACCCATAAAGAGATTCATTATTGGGTGACAAAAGATTTTAAGTGATGTCGGATGTTGCTCGTGAGAAATGGGGCTAGGCGATTTGTGAAAACTTTATGGAACAAGTTTAAACATATTATATATTTTTTTTATTTGTTATTTAATAATATTATGTACTAAGTTTATATGTTCACCAAACTAAATTGATAGGTCTACAAAATGGTGCTACGCTTTTCACAGTTACCACTGCGGAAAGACTAGGTACCTACACACTTGTAGATTATTTATATACTTAGGTAAATTTCTTCTTTTCTTCTAAAGAAATAAATTTCTTAGGTGGGGTATGTAAACGGGCTACTGTTTATGAACTTATATGTATTTCCAACAAAGCACCGCATAAAAATCCTCCCATAGTTTGTATTGTTTCACTCCGATATTATCTTAAGGCCTCTTGTAGGTTACATACATTTAGTGTTTGCATGGGAATTACATGTGTTAATGGTAGTTAACTATCTTATATTAAATCTTTGTTTAACTTTGCCGTTACATCAACGGCATAGAAGAACCTTCCAGCTCAACTTTTTCCTTTCCTGAATTGTTTAGAACACATTGAGAAATGTTCAA
The DNA here is from genome assembly GCA_920104075.1 of Melanargia galathea. Taxonomy (NCBI): domain Eukaryota; kingdom Metazoa; phylum Arthropoda; class Insecta; order Lepidoptera; family Nymphalidae; genus Melanargia; species Melanargia galathea. Next base: position 17,119,691 of record OV049874.1, on the reverse strand, counting down.
ATTGTATACATATAATATATTTTTTTAATATTCAAAACCAAATACCTAACAGGGGCCTAACCTAACCTAACCGTTAAAGTTTTAATTTTAAGCCATCATTTTTGTTACGGGGTCTATCGCAAAAACTAAACTAACTAGGAAAGAGAGCAAAATACCAAAAACATATAACGTTACTTTGTATGTTTATCTAGTTACTCTTTATTTAATAGATTAATACAATTAAAAGTTACAACAATTTAAAGATATAGTTACCTACCTAATATTATTAGTATTGTAGACATAATATGGCCTTATACACACAATCCTCTAAGAATATACAGTAGGTAGCCCAATGGTAACTCTATAAGGTTGAACTCGTAACGTTAAAAGGCGGTTAAACCGCAATCCACATTATCATCCCAAACATCCGCCGACAGTCGACACAGTTTCACGGATGAAAGTTTACAATATCACACGAGAAATGTTTACGCAAGATAAAGGAAGTTTTGAGAAATATAACTACCGATATGAGGTATATTAATACATAAACATACCCACATATTTTAGTACTGGTAACCTTATTTTACTCTTTTGAAAATAGGTCCGACTCAAATCAAAATTACGCAAGCTGCAAAATAAACTAATATTTAGTAAACTTAGTCAGTAGCGTGTGCATTAAAAGCACTGGCCCCTGTCTATCTTAAAGATTTTATAACTGTTAATAGTTATTACAGCAGATGGTTAGGTTTATATATCATAATATTATTATGACTGCTTATTAGTGCCTAACATACTCAAAAAGAAAAACCCTGTGCACGCAAATGTAGGTCTAATATAATAATCTAACTCTGCAAGAACTCGTCCGGCTTTTCTTTAAAAAAAAAAGGTGCGTAATGTAATATTAATTATTCAAAGCCATACTTTTAAAAAACTAAAAACTTCACACGGGCAAGCAATACTAAGAAGTAAGAAATGTCATGCTCTAATTTAATTTATCGCTCAAAATGCACCCGATGCACTGACTTTACGCTATTTCCATACTAAACACTGAATTACGTTCCAAATATTCGACTCACGTTTACAAATTGTGTAGCGTAAAGCCGACTTTACACTGTACACTAATGGAATTAATGTGTTGTATTTAATAGGCTAGGTGTAACCCACCCTACTTGTGCGGTCCTGTCAGGCGCCATCCTATCGTGAGTATTGAGTACTAGATGATGCCCACGGCTTCGCCCGTGTGGATTTAGGTTTTTAAAAATCCCGTGGGAACTTTTAATTTTACAGAACAAAAAGTAGCTTATTTGTTAAGTAACCCGTCTCCAAAACGGAAAAATCCCGTGGGATCCCCACGATTTCGGAATGCAATTCCTTACAGCATCAGGGTTGAGGAGTTGGATATGTACCTACTCGAGTTCATTCAGCGATAGTCTTTAATTGGTACCCCAATATCAATTTAAATAACCGACAGTTTCTGAATCCCATTAGTTTTGAGGATCAGGTCCCCTACAGCATCAGGACTGAGGAGTTGGAATCCAAATTTTTTATAGAACAGGGTCACAAAGTTTTTCTATCGATTAAAAAAAGAATTACTTAAATCGGTTCAGAAATCTCGGAGATATCGGTGTACATAGGTAGAAAAACACAACTCCTCCTTTTTTGAAAGTCGGTTAAAAAGTAGGCTATGTTACTCCCTGGTTAATTCTCTACTTGTATGTGAAAGTCCCGTCAAAATCGGTTCAGCCGTTCCAAAGATTAGCCCGTTCAAACAGACAGACAGACAGACAGACAGACAGACAGACAGACAGACAAAAATTTTAAAAACGTGTGATTCGGTTATAGTATCGTTCAAATAACCATATGAGCTTAATATGAGGTAGTTATTTCGATATTACAGACAGACACTTCAATTTTATTTATTAAAAGTATAGATTAAACTCTTTGTACCGGACAGGCGCTGCTCGCCGGGACGAAAACGGAGCCTCGAAAAAGGCTTCGCCTACAAAGATAGGAGATACGAGTCGAAGCCTCGAAAAAGGCTCACTCGTAGGTATTCGCCCGGTCGAGGCGCTTGATGCCCTGTACCGGAGGGTGGTGGATACCGGGGGTGAAATAAAACGCCGTTGATAGGGAACTCCGACGATCCGCGACCGCTGGTGGCTGGTGGCTCAACTGACAGAATCACATCTGTCTCTTCAACTTATTATTTCTTCTTTTCTTCTTTTTCTTCTTATTTCTTCATGTTTTCTTCTTATTTTCTTGTCACGAACCACTGGAACCACCGGAACCACTGGAACCACGAACCACGAACCACTGATCCGCGGGTCAAATGCCCGGGGGTCCTTTGTGCGGAGCAATACCTTAAGGAGAGCCGCAAGCCACCGCAGTACTGTCGGAACTTTATTTTCACTTCGACTCTTATGTATTTTACAAAATATCTTTTTACCTATTCTGTTTATACAATAACAACTTATCTTATTATATAGGTCTTTTTACGAACTTTCTAAGTATGTATAACACTTATATAAACGATCAAACAGATATTTACAAATTTGCATGAAAGTACTTATTGACTATGATTTTTTAACTGGTTACATTTTAATCTTATTATAGCTCTTAGCCTATAAAACTTATAAAATCAAAACTTATATGACTATGTAGCTTATTATATGCTCTATCTTATTTACATAATTATTTTCACATTACTTATGTGCTTACTTATTAAAAAATAACGAAAAACTTATGTGCTACGAAATTACGTAATTATGTTTAGAGAGAACGGGAGAGCGAAATCATCCTATCCCTGTCGCTCGGTTGCCTAGCGACCGAGCGCCCGCGCAGGGGGTTGGGCGTGGCTTATTTTGCCGCTGATTGTTTTTCGTTGTACGTATGATGGTTTCGCTCACGTTCTGACTAACGATTTGCCAGACTAAAATAATCAATGACTTGTCTCTAAACAAACTGCTAAAATTTTCTTCACCGTCGCGAACATTTCTCCCGCCGTGCAGCATCAGGCCTCGTCGAGATGCTGCATTCCAATCGGTGAGCGACGCGACGATGTCTTCACTTCGGTAGAGGGACGAGCTTCTTCGTCGGCCTCTTCAAAATTCCTCCGGATGTTCGAACCTCGGCGATGCGTATTTGGCCGTCTTTTCCCGGGTAGACGACCTCTATCCTTCCCCGTGGCCAAGTGTTGCGAGGGAGCTGAGAGTCGGCGATGAGAACCGGATCGCCAACTTCGTACGACGTACCGCGTCCATGAGGCTCCCGCCGGTATTGAAGCTCGGGGAGGTATTCGCGAACCCAGCGGCGCCAAAACATGTCTGCTAAGATTTGTGCGCGCCGCCACTGTTTCTTGCTGTGTAGGTCGTTCTCGTCGAAGGTTCCCGGAGTCGGTAGTCTTGCTGATCCCCCAAGCAGGAAATGGTTGGGAGTGAGAGCTTCGTCGTCGTCGGGATCCACGGAAACGTGCGTCAATGGCCTGCTGTTGACGGTGTACTCCACTTCGCAGAGTAGGGTGGCCATGACTTCTTCTGTCGGATGCCTTTCTTTCAGGACTGTGTATAGTGCGGTCTTCACACAACGTACAAGGCGTTCCCATACGCCTCCCATGAACGGAGCGGAAGGTGTGATGAAGCGCCACACTATCCCACGACGACTTGCTTCTTCTTGAAGTGCTTCACGGAGTTCTCTGTCAGCTGCGTGCATGTTCGTCCCATTATCACTGTGTACTTCGGACGGCCAACCCCGGCGGGCCCCGAATCTGCGGAGCGCCAGGATTGCGGAGTCTGCGTTGAGACTGGCGACGAGTTCGAGATGAACTGCTCTCGTTGTGAGACACGTGAAGAGGGCCACGTATCGCTTTTGATGATGACGACCCACGGTGACAGAGAGTGGTCCGAAGTAGTCCAATCCAGTGAACGTGAACGGCTTGTGATGATGCGCGAGCCTCGTTGGTGGGTGATCACCAGTAGGTGGGATCGGAGGTTGTGCCTTGCGGATGCGGCACTGGAGACATCGATTGACGATTTTCTTAGCGGTGGGTCGGAGTCTGATGACCCAGTAGTGTTGGCGCACCTCGTTGATCGTGGGTTCTGTCCCACTATGATGTAGGCTGCGATGCGTCCATTCGATGTATAGCTAAGTGATGCGATGATCTCCATCTATGACTGCCGGTGATTTTATCTTCTTGCTTATTCCGGTGACGGCGGCGATACGGCTTCGAAGAACGATGAGTCCGTCCCGATACTCCACCTGGAGTGCTCGCAGGCGACTATTGTTGTTTACTGGTTGCTTTTCGCGGAGAAGTGGGACATCTTCTTTAAACGATTCCTCCTGGCTGGCGCGGATTAATACAACTTCTGCTCGCCTCACGAACTCCGCGTCAAGAGTGATGAAGCGTTTCGGATCTTTTTTCGGTGTTTGTTCGGAAGGAGACTTCTTGAGCTGCTTCTGTTTTCTTTTACGCCAGTCAGGATCTGCTTCTTTGTTACGTAGTGTTCTCTTGTAAAATGTCTTCTCTTTCGATTGTCGACATAGTGATATAAATTGCAGTACCCTTGCTGTTGAACGGACGAGTTTTTCCCACTTGGAAAAACGGTTCGGGTCTGGAATTGCTTCTTGAGTTTTGGGCGCGTTTGTTTCTTCTGTACAGGCGTGCGCACGTTCTTCCCCGGTTATTTCTTTCGGAACTGGCTCGGCGTATTCTTTTTTAACTAATACGTCCGTTTTCTTCTTATATTTCCTTTTTATGCATCGATTTTTATCCGGCTTCTTTTGTGTAACGGTGACGGCTTGCAATTCCAGTTTTGCATCTGATGTCGGTGAAGGTTGGGTGAAAGCACCATGCAACACCCATCCCAGCTGTGTATGTGACGCTATTGGTTGCGACTCCGGCCCTGTGACAACTTTTTTGGCAAGTAGTAAATTCCAATTATCTTGACCAATTAATATTTTTGGCACGGCTGCTTTGTATATTAGCTGTTTTCGGATTTTGTCGAGATGCTTGCAGGCTAATAAGTCTTCCTCGGTGACGGATTGCGGTGATAACCGGAGCGACGGGATCGTCCTGACCTTGAAGGCGACTCTCTCACCCTGGTGGCCAGAGAGTGCGAGTGTGATTCGACGCGAGTTCGAGGCTTGTATGTTCTCCCCCATCGTCTGCACTTTCAAGGGTTCCGGTATTCCTTGCGCTCCAACTTTTTCGGCAACCTCTTCGTCCATGAGAGAAACGGTTGATCCATCGTCGAGAAGAGCGAATTCTTTTGATTCTCCCGCCGGTCCGAATACAGTAACTGGAATTATTTTTAAGTAGGCTTGAGAGGTAATCTTTGTCCACGCGTTCGCCACGGATTCCTTTTTTGATTTTTCGTTCTTGGGGCAGTGGAGTAGCTTATGATGCGTGCCAGCACAACCCTCGATTCCACATCTCAGTTTCCGGCACGTATGTCCCGTTGAGCGTGGTCGTAGACACCGGAAGCACAACTGATTCTTCTTGGCGAGTTCCCATCTTGTGTCCGGGTTCCCGTTCTTAAATTTATAGCATTCAGTGCTCCAGTGTCCGGCCCTGTTGCAGATCTTGCAGCTGGGTTCTGCAGCAGGTCTTTTCGCTTCGGTAACTGTGGGCTCCTTATCTTCTTCGATGACGGTATGCGTCCGTTGCATTACTCGCTTGTTTGTAGTGTTCTTTTCTTCCAGCGGTAGGTCGGCAATGCAGCTGTCCGCTTCCTCATCAAGGAAATCCCTTAGTTGTGTCAACGTGGCTCTGTTCTTGTTGGTTACTTGTATTCTTCTCCACTTATTCTTCATGAAATTTGGCAGCTTTGCCTGTAGGTACTGCATAAGCTCGGGCGAGTCTATATACCTTTCTTCCCCAAGAGTACGGAATAGCAGAACCCCTTGTCTAACTTTTCGGGCGAACTGGACGATATCCTTTGGCTTGTCGCTTACGTTCGGCAGGTTCTTCAAGATGTTGAATTCCCGGAATGCCATCTGGTCGGAGCGGCCGTAAGTCCGATGCAACTCTTCAACTATCTGATCGGGATCAGCGTTCGTAGCTATCAATACATTAACACATTCCAGTGCTTCACCTTTTAACGATTTGCGTAGTCTTACAATATTCTCGAATCTGCTGAACGAGTTCTTCGAATTTTCATATATTGACTTGTACGATATCCAGTCGTTAACGTCTCCGCTAAACTCCGGCAGCTTCATGACGTACGATGTGATAGCGTATTGATCTATGCGAATGTCCCCCTTTTGGGGCTCGACGGATGGTGAGCAGAATGTCTCCGGTTTTTCTTGACGTGATGGACACCCTACTTCTTTTTCGAAATATTTTTTCTTAAAGTTGCGGAGCTCTTCCTCCATTTCATGTAGTAGATCGTATCTTCTATCTTGGTCCCGTTCACACCGCTTGTCTTGGTGCACGGATTTGTGGGGTAAATCTTCTGGGTCCCGTTCACACCTCTTGTATTGGTGCACGGATTTATCTTCTTGGTCCCGTTCACACCTCTTGTATTGGTGCACGGATTTATCTTCTTGGTCCCGTTCACACCTCTTGTATTGGTGCACGGATTTATCTTCTTGGTCCCGTTCACACCTCTTGTATTGGTGCACGGATTTGAGGGGCGAATCTGATGCGATTTTTGAACTTGCGGCGCAAGGGTCCGGGATCGGCGGCGGTGGGAACGACGGCCTAGGGCTTCTCCTAGAGACGTCGCGTTCTTCTGTATCCCGGCGGACGGTGGTGATGGTTCGCGAAGGCGCGGGCCTGGCGGACTCTTCTAACCAGGAACGCACGTAGTCGGAGCGTGATTCTCCTTCTTCTTCGTATTCATCTTCATCATCATCAGATTCTCGGTGGGCGAGCCGCCTCTTCTTTCGGGCTAGCTCTCTTATTTTTATCTTCAACTTCTTCATTTGTTCATCGATTTCCTTTTCGGACCGGCATGTCTTGCGATTATCCTCGTAGACGGTTGGTGCGGTGCTCCTTACTTGATGCGGCGAAATTCTGCTACCTGGTAGGCTTACTTGGTGCGGCGACGTCTCTCTTCTAGGCGAGGCCGGCTGTCGGTCCGATGTATTTCCCCTCGACGGTTCGTGAGGATACTCGGTTTCCACTGTAGCAGACGGAGACCGCGGGTACGGGGACCGCGGCGTTACGGAGCGGCGGGTGGTACGAATCGGAAAAGCACCCGCCTCGGCAATATCGGCTGCCTGACCACGTGATCGTGTGATCGGCATTGTGAACACCGACACCACTTATATGAAACGAGGATACGGACGGAGGTACGCGACGCGTACTATAAACGGAAACGCGAGACACGAAGGCGCCAGGTACGGCGGCGCTAAACGGAACGGATCGGCGGCGCTAAGTGGAACGGAGTGGCGCCACAACACGGCGCCCGCGACGCGAATGTGCGGCGTGATGCACGCAGCGCACGGAACGGAGCGAGACGGAACGCGGCGCGAGACGGTGGTAGCGAAAGAGACGGAAAATGCGACGCCGATATACGGAACGGCGCCCGCGACGCGAATGTGCGGCGTGATGCACGCAGCGCACGAACTGATCGGAGGCGACGCGGGACGGTAGCGGTTCGCGGGACGGTAGCGGTTCGCGGGACGGGACGCGCTACACTCGGTGCGCTACCCGAGCTGCGGGAACGGAATCGCAGCCGGGACTCCCGACACGGAGGTTCGCGGCGCGGACGGACGCCTGACCACGATCTCGGAGGAGAAAGTGGACGGCGGTGCCCCCGGATCCGGCTCGAAGGACCAGCGGATGTACCGGACAGGCGCTGCTCGCCGGGACGAAAACGGAGCCTCGAAAAAGGCTTCGCCTACAAAGATAGGAGATACGAGTCGAAGCCTCGAAAAAGGCTCACTCGTAGGTATTCGCCCGGTCGAGGCGCTTGATGCCCTGTACCGGAGGGTGGTGGATACCGGGGGTGAAATTAGACGCCGTTGATAGGGAACTCCGACGATCCGCGACCGCTGGTGGCTGGTGGCTCAACTGACAGAATCACATCTGTCTCTTCAACTTATTATTTCTTCTTTTCTTCTTTTTCTTCTTATTTCTTCATGTTTTCTTCTTATTTTCTTGTCACGAACCACTGGAACCACCGGAACCACCGGAACCACTGGAACCACGAACCACGAACCACTGATCCGCGGGTCAAATGCCCGGGGGTCCTTTGTGCGGAGCAATACCTTAAGGAGAGCCGCAAGCCACCGCAGTACTGTCGGAACTTTATTTTCACTTCGACTCTTATGTATTTTACAAAATATCTTTTTACCTATTCTGTTTATACAATAACAACTAATCTTATTATATAGGTCTTTTTACGAACTTTCTAAGTATGTATAACACTTATATAAACGATCAAACAGATATTTACAAATTTGCATGAAAGTACTTATTGACTATGATTTTTTAACTGGTTACATTTTAATCTTATTATAGCTCTTAGCCTATAAAACTTATAAAATCAAAACTTATATGACTATGTAGCTTATTATATGCTCTATCTTATTTACATAATTATTTTCACATTACTTATGTGCTTACTTATTAAAAAATAACGAAAAACTTATGTGCTACGAAATTACGTAATTATGTTTAGAGAGAACGGGAGAGCGAAATCATCCTATCCCTGTCGCTCGGTTGCCTAGCGACCGAGCGCCCGCGCAGGGGGTTGGGCGTGGCTTATTTTGCCGCTGATTGTTTTTCGTTGTACGTATGATGGTTTCGCTCACGTTCTGACTAACGATTTGCCAGACTAAAATAATCAATGACTTGTCTCTAAACAAACTGCTAAAATTTTCTTCACCGTCGCGAACACTCTTAACCGGTTAAAATTAGTGCTTTTAAGTATAAAAACACTCAAAATTGTGACTAATTCTTTTGTACACAATCTCTAAACTTAAACTAAATTGACGAGTTTAAAAATAGTGCTATCCTACCTGCTTTCAACTGCAGTCTTCGGTCAAAAGCAGTTCTGACTGAAATTCCGGTCAAAAGAAGTTTTGACCAGGGGCCTATTTAATAAACGTTATAAATTGTAAAATACAATTACAGGTAACAGGCTACAATTCTACAAGTTTCTGTTTAATAAAAATTATGCTTTACGTCATGGTGGAAAATTTACAAATTTGTAAAATTTATCTACAATTTTGTAGATTTCTGTTTAATAAACATTTTCACTTGACAGGTGAATATTTACAAATATGTAGGAAAAAGTGTTTTATTGAACACATAATTGTAATTACAAGTTTACATAGTTTGTTAAATTAAGAAACGTTTTGAATTTTAATTTTAATTAATAAAAAATGGTTCTAACATCGAGCAGTGAATGTAGTAATGATGAATATTGGATTGTACAGCAACGGCCCCGCAGAGTTTTTCGTAAAAGATTAAATTTTAGTCTTATTTTTCATTGACATTTCTTTCAATGAAAAATTTCGGGTAAGCAAGACTACCGTCGAATATTAAATTGATAAATAGAATAGGACGTTATCTTGAACACGATACGGTCAGAAATGCAGCCCAAGCAGCAGAACTGAACTTTAGTGTGCATTACATTGGATAGGCTGTGGCTCACAATACCATGTAGTAGCAGATGCACACGGTATTAGTAAAGGAACGGTACATAACTGCATAAAACGTGTTTCTGGATTTGTGGTTAGTAAATTATTCGTCAATTTTATTTACGCCAATAGTAAGCTACCACTACATATTTGTAATTTACAATATTGTAATTTACCACTACATATTTGTTGAACGTTTAAAGTTGGAATAGAAATTCAAACAAGCCGATTCGATTGAATAGAGGTAAAAATGTCACGATATTTTCTTACGAAGAGGCGAATCCGAATATTCCGAATCTGTAAACGATCGTAATTTTTCCGGATTCCTATCTGACGCCCCCCCTCGTCGCGCCGATGCACGAAACAAAGTTTAGTGACTGACAATTTCTGTTAATATGCGGCCAGCCTAAAAAGATTTAAAACGCAACTCAATTTACTTTTATTTTAGGAAGTTGCATTTTAGGAAGTTTTTTGACGTGATAACGTCTTACAAATCGGTGAACGCCGTCCCGCCTGAGTCAAGCGTCCAAGCGAGAGCGCGAAACAAGCGATAGAGAGGCACGATCGGCTTAAGCGTTCGGCTTCATCAATGTTTTCTAATGATCACGTAAAATTATCGTCTGAAGCGACATAAGAGACAACCAATTTTTTTTATAAAACTACTGCAATAAATCTTGCCATAATGCCATCCTAATCTAATAGTTATAACTATAAGCCCGCATTGAACGCGGTGCCAAGAATACTGAAGCGCTTAGCAGCCTGGCTAATTCTTTCCGCAAAAATGATTCAACCCTTGGGCATGTCTCGTAAGAAATGTTTACCACCACCACCACCACTACAGGCTTTTAATGTCCCACTGCTGGGCACAGGCCTCCTCTCTCACAGGAGAGAGGGATTTAGAGCTTAGTCCCGCCACGCTGCTCAAATGCGTATTGGCGGGCCAGAATGTTATGTTTACCACGGCTATGTGCATATATCTACAGATGCATACTTTATTTTTAATCAATTAATAACAAATTGTATTGTACAGTAACAATATTCAAATATGAAGTAGAGTACCTACCTTTTAGAGTACATCGCATCATTATAAGGCCAGTCACCTTGCCCGGTCTTTATGTAACAAGTAATGAATTACGTGATGAAGGTTTTTCTCTATGCATTGCATATCTGAATGCGTGTGCGAGGCGACTTCAAGATGGCATAAACTTTATAAGCGAGGAGCTGATGGGAGAAAGAAAATCCATCAAGTCTAATGGTTCTTTAATCTAATCTTGCTTTATGCTAGGATTCTACCCCGAATTCGCCTGACTAGCGACCACACTTCAGCCGTAATATGTCTGTGAAATTACCATTTTGCGCTATTTCGAACTGTAAACACAGAAATTCAGAAACAAACAAAAGGAAGATATTTCGGATTTCCTATCACACCTAAGTTTTTATTTTGGCACTCTTCTTGAAAAAAAAAATCAAAATTTTTCAATAATTACTTAGTTTAGAGTAAATTGCGGCTTTTATGACAAGTCAAGATACAACGCTACTGCTTTTTAACCCCCGAACGACGGGGTGTTATAAGTTTGACGTGTCTGTGTGTGTGTGTCTGTCTGTTCCCCTGTGGCGCTTAAACGGGTGAACCGATTTGAATGCGGTTTTTTTTGTTTGAAAGGTGAATTAGTGGAGAGTGTTGTTAGCTATGTTTGATGAAAATTGATCCAAGATGGCCGCCACAAAATGGCGAATGTCAGGGGTTTTTTTAATTTTTAATTTATAATTGTGTAGCTAAGCTTTCCTGGCTACATTTTTAGCTGTTGACGTATCAAATAGATGCTACAAATGATCTATCAGCTCTCTGACAATAAACTTTATATCAATACTTGTTGAACAAGCTCTAAGTACTTAGCTCCAACTCGTCCGAGTTTTCCAATTAAAAACGAGTTGGCGCCGCCATTTTTGGTTTGAAAGCAAGTAAAATAGTTTAGATTTTCCCACGCTAATGATGTTTTGAAGGCAAATTAGGAAAACCAGTACCTGGCACTTTTTACCCGACTACGGCAAAGCCAAAAGGAAGGGTTATGATTTTAGCAGTGTATGTATGTATGTATGTATGTATGTACGTATGTATGTATTTATTTAAGTAGGTATTACTTATTTGATCCAAATAAAAAGTTATTACATTAAGGTTTCACAATTTAAAGAAAAAAAAAAACAGCACTTCAAGACAGTCTGGAGAGTTTGAAGACACATGTACCTAGGTAGCACGTTTAAAAACTACATACATGCATTTTATTTATGTATTTGCATGTGAACGTAGCAAAATGCAGGCAGTTGTAAACGCGCGTTAGCAAAACGCGCGTTAGACGCTTGTCATGGGAACGGGGTCTACTAGAACTCTCATTTAATTTTAGTTAAACCCCGACGCAAAAACGACGGGGTGTTATAAGTTTGACGTGTCTGTGTGTGTGTGTGTCTGTCTGTTCCCCTGTAGCGCTCAAACGGATGGACCGATTTGAATGCGGTTTTTTTTCTTTGAAATTTGAATTAATCGAGAGTGTTGTTAGCTATGTTTGATGAAAATCGATCCAAGATGGCCGCCGCTACAAAATGGCGGATTACATATTTTTTCACAACTCCCTATCAAATGAAAGGGCTTGACTAGTAGAATAGCACTATTGCAAATCCAAGATGGCCGCCGTACCTACGGTGGGATAGAAGTTGTTATATTACGTTGTCATGACGCGTCGTTTTCGTTACCTTGTAAACAAGTGATTGTAGGAATCCAGTCGGCTCGACGTGAGCTCGAGATGAACAGGTAGGTAAGTGGGAACCGGTCGCCTTCCGCGAACGCTGTGCTGACTGCTGACCTTATAAACTTGTTGTCACTATAGTAGATAGGTGGTAACCGTATGATGCTGTACCACAGACACCACAGATATAGGTAGATCGGCGATCACCTCTACCACTACCGCCTTTTAACGTCACACTGCCCAACAGGCCTCCTATCTCATAGGAGAGAGGGATTGGAACTTAGACCCGCCACACTGCTCCAATGCGGGCGGGCGGGCTTCACCTTCGTGCTCTACGAGGCACGGGGGTGAAACACCGCCGACTACCAACTCCGGACTGGCACTGAGAATTATTCTTGACATAAAAACCCAATACCTAACAGTTATTTGCCCGACCCGGTAATCGAACCCGGGACCTCGTGATCTGCAGTCGAATATGCTAACCACCAGACCAACGAGGCAGATCACCTCTGTTTACTAAGAATTCACACGTGTCAAAATAATCGTACGATCGAACGATGCGATTTTGACGTGCGATCGAATCTAACATATTATATGAATGCCCTAATGCCGCAGCTACATTAAAGGAATATGCCACTGGGAATTGGGTCGGGCGCATAAGAGCATAGAATCTCCTGTCCTGGAATCTGATGTCCTAACTCCTAATGTAGCGGCTTCATTTTACGGGATATGCCTTTGAACATAGCGATAACCGTAAGTGTGGCCGCTTTATGCGTAAATCTGCCATTGAAACTCTTTGATCTGCCAAAATTTACCGCCATCCGACCCAATACCCAATGGCATATCCCGTAGATGTGGCCGCGCATCAGAGTTTCCAAATTGAAGCTCGCAAGTCATTGCACGATCGCACTTAGGTACTAATTTTCAAAGTACGACGAAATCGCATCGTTTAATTTAATCGTACGATCGTTAACCAATTAGGACGAACACAAGGCCGTTCTATCCTTGATACTTAGAATAAATAGGTAAACAATGAATATAAAATTATTTTGCTATAATCCGCTAACAGTGACAAATTTGTAGGCACAACACCACACAATCTTGTAGGCACAACACCACACAATCTTGTAGGCACAACACCACACAAATTCACCACAAAACAAACTCGACGATCGTTTCGCTCCGACACCGGAGCATCTTCAGGAGATGTCGACTTCACAACGGACGATTGCAAAGTGCAAGGACTTTGCAATCGTCCGTTGTGAAGTCGACATCTCCTGAAGATGCTCCGGTGTCGGAGCGAAACGATCGTCGAGTTTGTTTTGTGGTGAATTTGTGTGGTGTTGTGCCTACAAGATTGTGTGGTGTTGTGCCTACAAGATTGTGTGGTGTTGTGCCTACAAATTTGTCACTGTTAGCGGATTATAGCAAAATAATTTTATATTCATTGTATATCATGGAATTCCGCAAAGTAACGCCTGCTTCCATTCAATAAATAGGTAAAGAAAGGCAGTCGTCGACGCGGCGATAAGCCGTTTTTAGCAAGCCTAAAAGGCTAGCTACGTCTATCGTCGCGTCAGTGCTTAAGGTACTCATGCGCTTGTGTGCGTGTCGGCAAATGTAATTACAGGGCACACATGGGTTGGTTTATAGCTTACGTTTCGAGCGGTTTATTAGAAACTTCCATTCTAAGCGTAATAGTTTGATGCCTTGATAATGTATTTCTATGGTAGGTAAGTTTATTGAATTGGTCAATTGGTCATGGCGGGACCTTCGCAAGTCGGAAAAGACCAGTCTTACTCTCGATTCGTCCATAAAGTTTGTCTGTTTCGAGGTCTAGATTTATTTAGATCCGCAAGAAGGGTAGGTGGACGGACGATCTCAAGCGAGTCGCTGCCAGCCGCTGGACACAAGCGGCACAAGTTCGTGTTATGTGGTGATCCTTGCAAGAGATCTATAGATAGATCTCTTAAGTATCTATAGATAGATCTCTTAAGATAAGTAGGTAGATCTACTTATTTCCAGCTGTAGACCTTTATTTGACATGTCCTGTAGACAACCATGGTTTTGACGCTGGATTTCTAGTTTCCAGGGTTTTATGAAACCTAATAGATAAGAATAGATACCTACTTACGTAGGTACCTACCTATCTGCTGCTATGGCCATAATTTTTGTCAAAGATATTAAATTATGGAAAGTCTGCGATAAGATCTCCCAAAATAAGTAGGTACCTAGGGTAGCTGTACCTATCTACCTACCTATTTCTATTCATCAAAATCGGTCCAGTAGTTTAGGCGCTACGGTGGTACACACAGAATGTCATACAAAAATCGGCCAGAAACATACCTACATACATACATAGACTGCTAAAATCATAATCATAACCATTCCTTTTGGTTTTGCCGTAATCGGGTAAAAAAAGCGTGCGAGTTAGGAATGAACCTTCGAGCGACGGTTATATTCAGTTTTTATCGTGCCATTCAGATGTAACCGCCACGAGGGACCGTTAACACCTGCCTAGTGCCTACAAACAACACAACGTCGCATGTGGATAATCAAACAGATATATTGATTCAACAATGTTGTAAAAAATATGGAGGATTATCTTAAATCGAAACCGGTAATTTCGAATTTGAAATTAATATTCCCCGGCTGCAGGTTTGCTATCGATAATAACTGTTATTGCTGTTATAAATAATGAAAGTAAGGTATCCAATATCTTTAATGGTTCGCCCGAAAAACTCCACTTACAGTTATTCATAACGTACTTATTGTGTAATATAACCTAAATGATAACCACAAAGCTTGCGGGTCCGAAATGTCGCCGAAAATAAACAACTCGATAACACCGTTGAACTCGAAATAAGTGAAATAAGCTCGATTCCACGATCAGTGTCATTTTATTGTGTATCCTAACATACTGGAACGCAATCAGCATTCAGCGAAACCGGTTCTTTGGTATTCTTAACGGATAATAGTCCCGGAGCCACGAGACTCGAGACTAGTTGATTGGTGTGCAAACAGTTTCTACTAGGTACTTATGTTTCAACTCACCGGCCGTTGGGTGCTGATGGGGAGTGCACTAGCTTCACGGCGAACAAGAACTGGATAGCACAAACTAGTAAGCAACAGAGGTTCAAGGATAGCGTCAACGCACACAGAGCTAACGTCACTTCGTACACCACAGCGAACTCCTCGGGCGAGCTGGTCGCCGGCGCGGAAATCTTCAACAGGAACAACAGGGCGAGCAACGCCAGCAGTAAACTGACCAGGCACAGCAACGCCAGGGATGTCAGGGCCTCTTCCGTGGCCGCCCGCGTGCTTCGACTCCTCGAAGCCTGCGGACGGGCTATCGAAACCCCTGTAACGTTCCCATTGGCAAGTTTCGGCGGTGAGACGACTGGTATTGGGGTCACGACAGGGATGGGTGCTGTGGTCGCGGGCGGCTGGGCTCCGGGGCTGACGCTCGCGGACGTTCCTCCTACGGAATGCTTGGAGGAGTCTAGCGTTGAGACGTTGAGCGGGAGGTGGTGGTGCGGCCGCCGCGGCATGTTCTGGTAGCGGTGGTCGGCATCGTTCGCCGCCGGCGGCCGCTGAGCATGCTTCAACATCTCGCAGCTTTCAAGCCGCGGGCCGCCATCGCGCCGTGAGGACCGGCATACGGCCCGGTTGCGGTACAAACACGCGTCACGCGACTCGAGCGTGCGGCGAACGCGATCCAACTGAATTTACTGTGAGGTCCCCCCTCGCTACCTGCATGCCCACGTTGTTATGTCAATCAAACCGGTGCAGGGTGCATAGGCATACTGCCTCTACCCACCCGGCTCGGGTCCACAAAACCTTCCCTAACAATGGATAATAGTTCAAAACACGATTGTCCAAATGTAAATCAAATATTTATCAGCTAATTGTCAAGAGTAAAGACAATAGATTCTGTTTATTTAGGGCACGTGCCTCAATGAGTGTTGCTTGTAAATACTTAGGTCAAAGTACCTATTTAGTATACACTAATGAAAAGTATTCTAATGACGACCATATCTACTTTAACTACTCACAATGATACGATTCCTGTCTGAAAAACCCTCCCACTATCTGTGAACCAACCCTAATTGAAGAACCTAAGTAGCTTATCCAAGTACCTTCCCCAATTATCTAACCAGTAGGTAATCCATCGGTACATAAACCCAATAATTGAGAAACCATGACAAACGAGCACAATGAACGATAAGCTTGTTTGCAATTACATAATAACTTTACACAATGACATCAGAAGATGCCAGAAGCTCTACAAGAATCTTTACAACGACTTATAACCGTAAACTGACGAATGATGTGACATTTTTATCTTTACCTCCACGATGATTAGTTTCCCTTCGATGAGTTTTTTTTTATAGGAAAGCGGGTAACCGAGCAAGCGGGTCACCTGATGCTAAGTGATTACCGCCGCCCGTGAACATTAGTAGCACCTGAGGAACCACTGTGGTTCCTCAGGTGCTACTAATGTTCACGGGTGGCTTCAAACCACTAATGCGTTGCCGGCTTTTGAGGAAGGGGACTGGCAATTCAGCTCGCTTCCAGAACACATCGGATGCTGTGCGGCAGATTACGGCTGAAGTGTGGTCGCTAGCCAGGCGGATTCGGGGTAGAATCCTACCACAAGGCGGTGATACCATCTAGATTAAGTTGTGTGGTATCAGGCACAACGACCCGTAGAGGGGACTGAGAGCGTCAGGGCCTCGTTAGCATATTGCCAGGGTGCACCGCGCGCAGGTGAGGTTGACTTTGACCACATAGATGGAATTTGGGCCACTTACACCCCATTTTACCTTCCCTTCCCTCAGTCTTCTCTACCAGGAGCTTTATCAAAACTGGTCTGTTCGTGCCATCTATCTATCTATACATATAATAAAATCGTAGACTTGCCGTATCTGTACATTGAAGATTTTTGCAAAATAATAACTGGGGGATGTTAGGGATAAGTAATAGAACGTAAAAAAGCTATTTTTTAAATTTTTGTCTGTTTGTCTGTTTGTCTGTTTGTCTGTTTATCTGTTTATCTGTTTGTCTGTTTGTCTGTATGTTTGTGCGCGCATCACGTAAAAACTACTGAATGGATTGAAATGAAACTCGGCATGATTTAAGTTCATACTATGGAGTAACATATAGGATACTTTTTATCCTGAAATTGAGCACGGTTCCCTTGGGAGAGGGGATGAAAGGCAAAATGTGTACATAGCTGTAATTCGTTAACGGGTGGTCCGATTTCATTCATTCTTTTTTTGTTAGAAAGTAGATACTTTAAAGACTACTGGCTAATCTCTGAAAGGCTGGACCGATTTTGATGGGACTTTCACTGGCGGATGTTTACATTTTGATGTACCTAAACATCCGCCAGTGAACTTTTTACAGTTTTTAGCAAGGTATAAGCTCAAAGGAGCTTAGGAAAAACAAAATGATTCACACGGGATTATTAAAATCAATATCCACGCGAACGAAGTCGCGGGTATCCGCTCGTCTATATCTATCTATCTATACATATAATAAAATCTATACATATAATAAAATCGTAGAATTGCCGTATCTGTACATTGAAGATTTTTGCAAAATAATAACTGGGGGATGTTAGGGATAAGTAATAGAACGTAAAAAAGCTATTTTTGAAATTTTTGTCTGTTTGTCTGTTTGTCTGTTTATCTGTTTGTCTGTTTGTCTGTTTATCTGTTTGTCTGTTTGTCTGTATGTTTGTGCGCGCATCACGTAAAAACTACTGAATGGATTGAAATGAAACTCGGCATGATTTAAGTTAATACTATGGAGTAACATATAGGATACTTTTTATCCTGAAATTCAGCACGGTTCCCTTGGGAGAGGGGATGAAAGGCAAAATGTGTACATAGCTGTAATTCGTTAACGGGTGGTCCGATTTCATTCATTCTTTTTTTGTTAGAAAGTAGATACTTTAAAGACTACTGGCTAATCTCCAAAAGGCTGGACCGATTATGATGGGACTTTCACTGGCGGATGTTTACATTTTGATGTACCTAAACATCCGCCAGTGAACTTTTAACAGTTTTTAGCAAGGTTTAATATCAAAGGAGCATAGGAAAAACAAAATGATTCCCACGGGATTATTAAAATCCATATCCACGCGAACGAAGTCGCGGGTATCCGCTCGTATCTATATTCTATATCTATAATATAATAAAACTGTAACAGATCCAATTCTGTACATTGAAGATATTTTGAAAATTTTTATTGGAGGGCACTCTATAATCGATACTGAAGCCAAATCTGCAATTTGTTTCATTTTTGTCTGTCTGTCTGTCTGTCTTTCTGTCTGTCTGTCTGTCTGTCTGTCTGTCTGTCTGTCTGTATCTTGGCCGCGCATCACGCCGAAACTACTGGATGGATTCAAATGAAACTTGGTACGATTTAAGTTTATACTCCGAGGTAGGACATAGGATACTTTTTATCCCGAAATTCACCACGGTTCCCTAGGGAGAGGGGATGAAAGTTAAAACGTGTATTTAGCTGTAATTCATTAACGCGTTGTTAGATTTCACTCATTCTTTTTTTGTTAGAAAGGTAGTACTTTACATATTGTCCCGTAAATATTTCAAGGTCATAGGTTTGTTAGTTCAGAAATGACAGACATTTATTGGGTTCAAATAACATGGGACCCGGATCTTTGTACGTACGGCTTATTTTAAACTGGCGTGCGTTTAAATTTATGTTTGTTGGTCTGTCTATTTGTTTCAACTAATCTCAGAAACGGCTGGATCGATTTGAACGGAACTTTCAATGGCAGATAGGTGTTGTTATAAGGAGTAACTTAGGCTACATTTAGTTTAAGTACATAAAAGAATTATGGGATCGGTTCCAATCCTATATAAAACCTATAAACACGCGAACGAAGTCGCGGGGGTCAGCTAGTAATATAATAAGACTGTAACAGATCCAATTCTGTACATTGAAGATATTTTGAAAATTTTTATTGGAGGGCACTATATAATCGATACTGAAGCCAAAACTGCAATTTTTTTCATTTTTGTCTGTCTGTCTGTCTGTCTGTCTGTATCTTGGCCGCGCATCACGCCGAAACTACTGAACGGATTCAAATGAAACTTGGTACGATTTGAGTTTATACTCCAAGGTAGGACATAGGATACTTTTTATCCCGAAATTCAGCACAGTTCCCTTGGGAGAGGGGATGAAAGTTAAAAGGTGTATTTAGCTGTAATTCATTAACGCGTTGTTCGATTTCACTCATTCTTTTTTTGTTAGAAAGGTAGTACTTTATATATTGTCCCGTAAATATTTCAAGGTCATAGGTGTTTTAGTTCAGAAATGACAGACATTACAACCTTCAGTATTGGGTTCAAATAACTTGGGACCCGGATCTTTGAACGTACGGCTTATTTTAAACTGGTGTGCGTTTAAATTTATGTTTGTCGTTCTGTCTATTTGTTCCAGCTAATCTCCGAAACGGCTGGATCGATTTTAATGGAACTTTCAATGTTATAAGGAGTAACAGGCTACAATTAGTTTACGTACATAAAAGAATTATGGGATCCGATCCGATCCTATATAAAACCTATAAACACGCGAACGAAGTCGCGGGGGTCAGCTAGTATATAATATGGGACCCAGAGAGTCACTGAGAAATAAGTTTAAGGAAGTTAAAATTATGACAGTTTATAACCAATATATTCTTGAAAATTTAATATATGTACACAAAAATATCGATAAATTTAAGAAAAAAAGTGACTGTCATAACATTAATCTTAGAAATAAAGATAAACTTGTGTTGCCCACTACTAGGCTGCGAAAAGTTGGAAAATCATTTGTTGGTAATTCTGTATTTTTTTATAATACCTATTATATGTTGCCAGAGAACATTTTGGATATGTCTCTCAATAAGTTCAAAGGTTTTATTAAACGCAAATTAATTGAAAAGTCTTACTATAGCTTAAAAGATTTTTTTAATGACAAAAATCCATGGACATAGATTGCTCTAAAAGCCAACAGTTCAAATCATTTTTATGGCTATTATACCATATTGTAAGATGGTGATAATAAAAAAAAAATAAACCCGGCTGAGTTTGTTGTGGGCTCTTCTCAGACCAGGGCGCGTTTGGAACCCTCGTAGTTTTAGTTTTAAGTTTCCTTAAATAATTATCACCATTGCCTGTACCTAAATTGACGTTCAAAAAGTGTACAGTGTACCAATTTTGAATAAAGTTTATTTGATTTGATTTGATTTGATTTGGTCTCTTTTCTTGACCAAAAGACGTCAAAATGACTACGATAACATAAAGATACGTATCTATCTATATAATATAATAAAACTGTAACAGATCCAATTCTGTACATTGAAGATATTTTGAAATTTTTTATTGGAGGGCACTCTATAATCGATACTGAAGCCAAAACTGCAATTTGTTTCATTTTTGTCTGTCTGTCTGTCTGTCTGTCTGTCTGTATCTTGGCCGCGCATCACGCCGAAACTACTGAATGGATTCGAATGAAACTTGGTATGATTTGAGTTTATACTCCGAGGTAGGACATAGGATACTTTTTATCCCGAAATTCACCACGGTTCCCTAGGGAGAGGGGATGAAAGTTAAAACGTGTATTTAGCTGTAATTCATTAACGCGTTGTTCGATTTCACTCATTCTTTTTTTGTTATCATTCTTTCATTGTTAGAAAGGTAGTATTTTGTATATTGTCCGGTAAATATTACAAGGTCATAGGTTTGTTAATTCAGAAATGACAGACATTTATTGGGTTCAAATAACATGGGATCCGGATCTTATTTTAAACTGCTTATTTTAAACTGGCGTGCGTTTAAATTTATGTTTGTCGGTCTGTCTATTTGTTTCAACTAATCTCAGAAACGGCTGGATCGATTTTAACGGAACTTTCAATGGCAGATAGGTGTTGTTATAAGGAGTAACTTAGGCTACATTTAGTTTAAGTACATAAAAGAATTATGGGATCCGTTCCGATCCTATATAAAACCTATAAACACGCGAACGAAGTCGCGGGGGTCAGCTAGTACATAATAATTATATAACATTCGCCTTTCGTAGGACTGTCAGCCTTGAGGTCCTTCTTCACTTCATAATTTAAACGAAATTTTGAACGATTGGCAAAATTAACGTCTAAAGTAGACCTGTGATAGACCTATGTTATGTACTTAACATGTTAAATGTGACATAGCAAAGAAGGTCAATGTAATATTTTTTCAACTCCAAATATACCAAAAGGCCAACACTATATGGAGATGAAATCAATGCCGTGGGTTTTTATTAGGTTTATTTTTGCTTCGTATATAATACTAGATGATGCCCACGGCTTCGCCCGTGTGGATTTAGGTTTTTAAAAATCCCGTGGGAACTTTTGATTTACCAGAACAAAAAGTAGCGTATCTGTAGTAACCCGTCCCCAAAACGGAAAAATTCCGTGGGATCCCTACGATTTCGGAATGCAATTCCTTACAGCATCAGGGTTGAGGAGTTGTACCTACTCAAGTTCATTCAACGATAGTCTTTAATTGGTACCCCCAATATCAATTAAAATTACCGACAGATCCTAAATCCCATTAGTTTTGGGGATCAGGTCCCCTACAGCATCAGGATTGAGGAGGTGGAATCCAAATTTTTTGTAAAACAGTGTCGCAATATTGCGATCTATCGATTAAAAAAAAATTACGCAAATCGGTTCAGAAATCTCGGAGATATCGGTCTACATAGGTAGAAAAACACAACTCCTCCTTTTTTGAAAGTCGGTTAAAAAAGTAGCCTATGTTACTCCCTGCTTAATTCTCTACTTGTATGTGAAAGTCCCGTCAAAATCGGTTCAGCCGTTCCGAAGATTAGCTTGTTCAAACAGACAGACAGACAGACAGACAGACAGACAGACAGACAGACAGACAGACAGACAGACAGACAGACAGACAGACAGACAGACAGACAAAAATTTTAAAAACGTGTGATTCGGTTATGGTAGCGTTCAAATAACCATATGAGCTTAATATGAGGTAGTTATTTCGATATTACAGACAGACACTTCAATTTTATTTATTAGTTTAGATAGATAGATAGAAGAAGACTCCTATTGATTTTGCATTGTTTGATACGAAAAAACACAAACGCCTCTTTTACATTTTCGAGTTTTTAAGCAAAAGTTATGAGCAAAACCGACGTTTTTTAGTTGCGCCATTGTTTCAACACTTTTTATAAAGAAAACGCACGTTTTCTATGAGTTAAAGTGCCATATTGTGGAATACGTCCATTTTGCACTGAAAAATCACGTCTTTATCCATAATTATATCCCTATTTCTTTAAATCAAAAGTGCCATATTTTGAAATATGGCACTTATGGGCAAATTTTTTCAATATTTTTTTATTTTTATTTATTATTTAATTTTTTTTTGTGTTTGAAGCAAATAGTTTTCTTTTCAGTCAAGTAATAATTATTTTAATTGTTTTTTATAAAGTGGCATGGCCATCTTAATTTTTTTTATGTTATAATGTTTTAGATTGCCTAAGTAAGTTGAGAAATATATTGATTTTAAACTTTTGTATTTTGACTTGTGTCTTATTTTTCAATTATTTATCACAAAACATTCAATTATTTTATATACAAAAGGGACTTATCTGCTAATATATCTTTCCAGACAACACTTAGAATATATTTCGTAGTATCATTAAATGCAGCTTTAAAATACGCTTTTATCGGTATATAACATGCATATAATTGGCAAGAAAAACACAAAACTATAGACTAAAAACAAATTCCAAAACTTTGAATGGCTCTCTTGTAAGAAAGTGAAACTTTGACTTGTGGCCCTTTTCGATTTAAGCAGCGATATGCTTCAGAGTTTCATCTGTACAGTTAAACTGTGCAGAAAGCTGCACAATATAGTGCAACATACAGTCATAATCACACTAATATTTTAAAGGCGAAAGTTTGTGTGTATGTATGTGTGTATGTTTGTTACTCTATAACGCCGCAACTACAGAATCGATTTGGCTGAAATTTTGAATGGAGATAGATTATGACCTGACCTATCACATAGGTTACCGCAAAACCAAAATTCACGCGAGCGAAGCCGCGGGCAAAAGCTTGTGGGCAAAAAGTGGATTTTTCCAGGATAAAAAGTGCATCTGTATGCGTATGACAAGAGTTGCATGCAACTATTGTAATAATGTGCTATGTGAGCGTGATTTACCTAAGAAAAGTCAGCGCCATTTATCGCGTTTTTGGAAGTCTATATCTATTTTAGTCCCACAGGAATACTTTTCCAGGATAAAAAGTAGCCTATGTGTACCAGGGCATAATGTAGCTCCATTCAAAATTTCAGCCAACATACAGACACACACAAACTTTCACCTTTATAATATTAGTGTGATACATTAATGGCTAACGTACCTGGAATTATTACAGCAAAGTAACTTAAAACTGGCACTAAACACTGACACTTAACACTTACACATGCACTAAATACTGAACCTAAACACTTGCACTAAACACTGGCACTAAACACTTGCACTAAGCACTTAAACTGAACACTTACACTAAACACTTGCACTTACACTAAGCACTTGCACTATCACTTGCACTAAACACTGGCACTAATCACTTGCACTAAACACTGGCACTAAACACTTGCACTAATCACTGGCACTAAACACTTGAACTAAACACTTACAATAATAAGTTGCACTAAATACTGAACCAAAATACTTCACTAAACACTTGCACTAAACACTGGCACTAAACACTTGCACTATCACTTGCACTAAACACTTGTACTAAACACTGGCACTAAACACTGGCACTAAACACTTGCACTATCACTTGCACTAAACACTTGCACTATCACTTGCACTAAATACTGACACTAATAACTTGAACTAACACTGGCACTAAACACTTGCACTATCAGTTGCACTAAACACTGGCACTAAACACTTGCACTAAACACTGGCACTAAGTACTGGCACTAAATACTTGCACTATCACTTGCACTAAACACTGACACTAAATACTTGCACTATCACTTGCACTAAATACTGACACTAATAACTTGAACTAACACTGGCACTAAACACTTGCACTATCAGTTGCACTAAACACTGGCACTAAACACTTGCACTAAACACTGACACTAAGCACTGGCACTAAATACTTGCACTATCACTTGCATTAAACACTTGAACTACACACTGGCACTATCACTTGCACTAAATACTGGCACTAATCACTTGAACTAAACACTGGCACTAAACACTTGCACTATCACTGGCACTAAACACTGGCACTAATCACTTGCACTAAACACTTGCACTAAACACTTGAACTAAACACTGGTACTAAATACTTGCACTATCACTTGCACTAAACACTGACACTAAATACTTGCACTATCACTTGTACTAAACACTTGCACTATCACTTGCACTAAATACTGGCACTAAACACTTGCACTAAACACTGGCACTAAGCACTGGCACTAAATACTTGCACTATCACTTGCACTAAACACTGACACTAAATACTTGCACTATCACTTGTACTAAACACTTGCACTATCACTTGCACTAAATACTGACACTAATAACTTGAACTAACACTGGCACTAAACACTTGCACTATCAGTTGCACTAAACACTGGCACTAAACACTTGCACTAAACACTGACACTAAGCACTGGCACTAAATACTTGCACTATCACTTGCACTAAACACTTGAACTAAACACTGGCACTATCACTTGCACTAAATACTGGCACTAATCACTTGAACTAAACACTGGCACTAAACACTTGCACTATCACTGGCACTAAACACTGGCACTAATCACTTGCACTAAACACTTGAACTAAACACTTGCACTAAACACTTGAACTAAACACTGGTACTATCACTTGCACTAAATACTGTACTTGAACTAAACACCGGCACTAAACACGTGCACTATCACTTGCACTAAACACTGGCACTAATTACTTGCACTGTTTAGTGCAAGTAATTAGTGGTACTAAACACTTGAACTAAACACTTACACTAAACACTTGCACTAAACACTTGCACTAAACACTGGCACTAAACACTTGCACTAAGTACTTGCACTAAACACTTGCACTAAACACTGGCACTAAACACTTGCGCTATCACTTGCACTAAATACTTGCACTAAACACTGGCACTAATGGCTAGTTCGGACTACTTTAGTATTTAGTCGAGTGGCGAGTGTTTTAGTAAGCTAAAATATTCGCTACTGGCCAAAAATCGTTCGCACTTCGCTCGAGTACAGTTTACAAGTGAGTGGTGTTTTACAAGATGAACAGCCTACAACGCAATAAAGTAAATAAACTAATTAAGCTAATCGTAACGGCTATTTTAGAAGAGGTGGATGAGGAAATTTGTGTGATTAATAAAAAGAAGCTATGGGTACGAAAATGGATCGATAGAAGAGAAAAACTAGGAGCTACTAATTGTCTTCTGAAGGAATTAGCATTGGAAGATTCCAAAGAATACTTCGATAGTTTGAGAATGTCCGAAAGTTGTGTAAATTTTCTGTTAAATAAAATACATTCTCAAATTCAGCGTAAAGATACCCTTTTAAGAAGTGCGATTCCTGCAATTTCAAAATTACAAGCAGTTCTATACTTCCTTGCTACTGGGTGTAGTTTAAGGACACTCACACATATATTTAGACTCGGAAAATCTACTATTTCCGAATTCATCATCGAAGTTTGTGCAGCAATCTATGAATCATTAACGGAATTTATCAAGGTAAGATTAAATAACAGTAACAGATTTATTATGAAACGTTTATTTATTAACATTAGCGTTCTGCATTGCTGTTAAAATTAAGTCATTTGATATAATTGTAACGCTCTGCGTTTCATTCTGGTTAACATGGCCAGATGGAAACATATTTGAGGAAAGCTGATAATCCGAAACATGTTCAGAATTATCTGTAGGTAAAATGGACGAGGAAAAACATTCAGTTGCTTGCTCTTCCAAATTATAATTACTGGTGTCATTATAATATGTTGAAGAATCGCTATATGGTGATTCTGTAGCATATGACTGTGGCGTCCTGGTGATTCCGTTTTGTTCAGATGCGTTTTGAAGGTGCTGACGTCGAATTCTATTTATGTAAATTTGAATGTGCTCTTGTGCTTCTAATGCCAATAGTAGGGGCAAAGACTTCAGTTGAAGACCGACGTGTTTTCCGAAGACCTCAAACTCATTTTCTTCGACTGTAGAGTTACTAGTATCAGCTATCTCTTTTAATTGTCTAACCATGCTCGAGAGCTGGGCGTTAATTGTCTAACCATGCTCGAGAGCTGGGCGTTAATTGTCTAACCATGCTCGAGAGCTGGGCGTTAATTGTCTAACCATGCTCGAGAGCTGGGCGTTAATTGTCTAACCATGCTCGAGAGCTGGGCGTTAATTGTCTAACCATGCTCGAGAGCTGGGCGTTAATTGTCTAACCATGCTCGAGAGCTGGTGGAGGAGGAGGTGGAAGAGGAGGTGGAGGAGGAGGTGTAGGTTCACGAAAACTATCCACTACAGTACTATTTTGCTCAGTATCTGTATCATCAGTGTGTAAACTATCGGAAGCCTGAAACAAATAAAATGTTATTAGTATCAAAGTATTCATGAACAATTTTTTTTTTTCAGATTCCTACTACTACAGACTGGAAAATAATTGAAAATGGTTTCCGAAATCAGTGGCACTTTCCAGGATGCTGTGGCGCAATCGACGGCAAACATGTCGTCATTAAGGCACCCCCCGAATCAGGAAGTTTATACTATAATTACAAAGAGACAAACAGCATTGTCTTAATGGCTGTTGTAGATCATAAATATTGCTTTAGTTATATTGACGTTGGATGTACTGGAAGGGTTTCTGATGGAGGCGTATTTCGTAACTGTAGTTTGTACCAAGAATTAGAAAACGGTATTCTACCAGAGGGTCATGTCTTAGTTGGCGACAATGCATTTCCCTTGAAAGAATATTTGTTAAAACCTTTCCCAGGAAATCGATTAACGTCACAGCAAAAAATTTTTAATTATCGTTTGTCTCGGGCTAGAAGAATAGTAGAAAATGCTTTCGGTATACTAGCTGCCAGATTCAGAGTATTTGAGAAACCGATGCCCTATAGTCCTGAGAAAGTTGTTAAGATAGTAAAGACATGTTGCGCTTTACATAATTGGCTCCGACAAACAGAATTACAAAACAAACAGTATGAATACACAGTAGACAAAGAAAATTATGAAGCAGGAACTATCGTTCCTGGTAATTGGAGAAATGAACCGGAGTCTCTCGGAATGCAACCACTGCCAATTTCTTTAAGTAACCGTTCATCTCAAAGGTCTACAGATCGTCGGGAGAGATATGCAAATTATTTTGTAGGAAGCGGTTCTGTCTCTTGGCAGACAAGAATGATACATTGAAAACTACCCAGCCCCCAATACTAGAGTAGGTACCTACTTACCAAATTACTTTCACTGTGTGTCAGTGTTGAGGTTAAGTTTCGCAGGGATGCATCCAATAAACTGAACCATTTTACAGAAGGAATATAAACCGTGTCAGTCCCAGCGCCTGATTTTTTGGAGTCCTTTATTTTTTTTAACTCCTGGGAGTAGGTCGATCTAAAAAGGAATGGATTTCGTTAGGTAAAACTACTTTTAACAACAATAGTAGTAATAATAATTAAGAGCTTATTGCATCATCGTAATAAATATGCTTTTGAAATAAAATAATAAAATTATGCACTAACCTGATGTTTTTAATTTTCAATTTAATTTCCTTTTCACCAAATCCGGGTACATTCATTTTGTTTTCCAAATCCAAGTATGCGGATTGTTTAATGTGTTTATTTTTATATTGCGGGGACTTAAAATTCCACAAGCATTCATGTTGGATATAGAGAGAAACAAATTTTAAAGTTGTATCTTCGCTCCAGCGAAACGACATTTTTTCGGCAACTAAAGAGCTCGACTAAATCGACAGGTTCGGACTTGTTTAGCCGGCGAACCAGTGAGCACGGACGCGTGGTGGGAGGTGCTACTCGCCCGATAAAAATAGAATAAAATGGATCGACTCGACTAAATAATTTACTAACCTACTCGACTAAATTTTTGGTGTTCAGACACGTTTAGCTACTAAATGACTCGCTACTAGACTAAAATACTAGCATAGTGCGAACTAGGCTTAAGCACTTGAACTAAACACAATATGTTGTGTTTAGTTACTTCAAAAATATAACCTTCCTACCCCCATTTTACCACCTTAGGGGAGGATTTTCGTGAAATCTTTTCTAAGCCTTAGAATGAACCTACTTTTCAAATTTCAAGTTGATAATAACAATAACATAATTAAAACTTCCCATTAAAACTTTCATCCCCTATTTTACCACCCTTAAGGGAAGATTTTTTAAAATAAAATATACAGTTTTTTATTATTTAAAACTAATAATATAAATGCCGATTTTCAGGTCTGTAACTTTAAAAACATAGGACTTTCATACAAACTTTCTACCCCCATTTTATCCCCTTAGGGGAGGATTTTAGGGATATTAAATAGCCTATAACCTGCCCCAAAAATTGAACTCCCAAATGCAAAAAGAATTTTTCAAATCCGACAGGTACTTCCAGAGATTAGCGCGTTCAAACAAACAAACAAACAAACAAACAAACAAACTCTTCCGCTTTATTATATTAGTATAGATGGGACCCAGAGAGTCACTGAGAAATAAGTTTAAGGAAGTTAAAATTATGACAGTTTATAACCAATATATTCTTGAAAATTTAATATATGTACACAAAAATATCGATAAATTTAAGAAAAAAAGTGACTGTCATAACATTAATCTTAGAAATAAAGATAAACTTGTGTTGCCCACTACTAGGCTGCGAAAAGTTGGAAAGCATTTGTTGGTAATTCTGTATTTTTTTATAATATTATATGTTGCCAGAGAACATTTTGGATATGTCTCTCAATAAGTTCAAAGGTTTTATTAAACGCAAATTAATTGAAAAGTCTTACTATAGCTTAAAAGATTTTTTTAATGACAAAAATCCATGGACATAGATTGCTCTAAAAGCCAACAGTTCAAATCATTTTTATGGCTATTATACCATATTGTAAGATGGTGATAATAAAAAAAAAATAAACCCGGCTGAGTTTGTTGTGGGCTCTTCTCAGACCAGGGCGCGTTTGGAACCCTCGTAGTTTTAGTTTTAAGTTTCCTTAAATAATTATCACCATTGCCTGTACCTAAATTGACGTTCAAAAAGTGTACAGTGTACCAATTTTGAATAAAGTTTATTTGATTTGATATGATTTGGTCTCTTTTCTTGACCAAAAGACGTCAAAATGACTACGATAACATAAAGATACGTATACATAATAATTATATAACATTCGCCTTTCGTAGGACTGTCAGCCTTGAGGTCCTTCTTCACTTCATAATTTAAACGAAATTTTGAACGATTGGCAAAATTAACGTCTAAAGTAGACCTGTGGTAGACCTATGTTATGTACTTAACATGTTAAATGTGACATAGCAAAGAAGGTCAAGGTAATATTTTTTCAACTCCAAATATACCAAAAGGCCAACACTATATGGAGATGAAATCAATGCCGTGGGTTTTTATTAGGTTTATTTTTGCTTCGCGTAACTTTGTTCGATTCCTATTTAAATATAGAATTCTCAATAACCAATTATATTATTACATACAAATAGCCAGATCCGGGACAGTAATTATGATGTTTTTAAACTTTAATATAACAAGTAGTTAAGTATACATTAAAAATTTAAAGAACCCCCGGCATTCACCATTTTGTGGCAGCGGCCATCTTGGATTTGCAATAGTGCTATTCTACTAGTCAAGCCCTTTCATTTGATACCCATATTAAGGGAGTTGTGAAAAAATATGTAATCCGCCATTTTGTAGCAGCGGCCATCTTGGACAGATTTTTTTCAAACATAGCTAACAACACTCTCGACTAATTCACCTTTCAAACAAAAAAACCGCATTCAAATCGGTCCACCCGTTTGAGCGCCACAGGGGAACAGACAGACACACACACACACACATACACACACACACACACACACACACACACACGCACACACACACACTGACACATCAAACTTATAACACCCCGTCGTTTTTGCGTCGGGGGTTAATAATATAGACAACTTACAGCTCGAAGCTGCCGTACCATCACACCACAGAATATGGTAGAAGGCTTAGAATAAATAGGTAAAGAAAGGCAGTCGTCGACGCGGCGATAAGCCGTTTTTAACGGGCCTTAACAGGTTTGATACGTCTATCGTCGCGTCAGTGCTCAAGGTACTCATGCGCTTGTGTGCGTGTCGGCAAATGTAATTACAGGGCACACATGGGTTGGTTTATAGCTTACGTTTCGAGCGGAAATTTGTTAGAAACTTCCATTCTAAGCGTAATAGTTCGATGGGTAGAAGGACTTTTTTTTTTACGTGGGGAAATCCTTCATGGATACTACCGTATGGTTATATTGGACTTTACCAACTAAAACCCCACGGTGTTCCGTCTCGTCTTTTGGTTTGCTGGGTGCAGGAACACTTTCGTACACTACTGCACGGGTAAATCCACCAAATCACACCAAATATAGAATCCGGTGATCTAGGCAAGAACTATTTGAATTTTGACCGTAGTTCCTCCGCGTCTTTTTCACCCGACTACGGCAAAGCCAAAGGAAGGGTTATGATTTTAGCAGTCTATGTATGTATGTAGGTTGTATGTTTGTGGCCGATTTTAGTATGAGATTCTGTGTGTACCACCATAGCGCCTAAACTACTGGGCCAATTTTGATAAATGAGGTGTCAATTAATTCTTTGTTATATGGTCCGGGTGACATAGGCTACATCAAAGAATTCCAGGCTACATTTTATATATCTACGAAAAAAATTGTGTGTGTGTGTGTGCGAGTGTCTGTGTGTGTGTCTGTGTGTGTGTGTATGTGTATGTGTCTGTGTCTGTCTGTCTGTCTGTATGTGTGTGTGTGTGTGTGTGTGTGTGTGTGTGTGTGTGTGTGAGTGTCCGTGTGAGTGTGTGTGTGTGTGTGTGTGTGTGTGTGTGTGTGTGTGTGTGTGTGTGTGTGTGTGTGTGTGTGTGTGTGTGTGTCTGTCTGTTCCCCTGTGGCGCTCAAACGGGTGGATCGATTTGAATGCGGTTTTTTTGTTTGAAAAGTGAATTTGTCGAGAGTGTCGTTAGCTATGTTTGAAGAAAATCGGTTCAAGATGGCCGCTGCTACAAAATGGCGGATCACATATTTTTTCACAACTCCCTTAATATGGGTATCAAATGAAAGGGCTTGACTAGTACAATAGCACTATTGCAAATCCAAGACGGCCGCTGCCACAAAATGGCAAATGTCGGGAGTTTTTTAAATTTTTAATTTATACTTGTTTTAATATTAAATGTGATGGCGCCAGTTATGGACAGGGTTAAGCGCCGAGTCAAACATGAGGAGCTATAACTTTATTATTATTGAATCTTGAGTGTTATAATTTTACAATGATATACTCAGATTTATAGAGCTTCTCACTAACTACTAAAATCTAGAAATAGTCTAATGAGTTTTGAAATATGGAAACCTAAAAACGATCAACTGAAATATGTAAAAATGCTTATGATGGACAGTCTAAATCCAGTTATGGACACCCAGTGATGGACAGTTCGTTTTTACCCAACTACGGCAAAGCCAAAAGGAAGGGTTATGATTTTAGTAGTCTATGTATGTATGTTTGTACCCAATTTTTTGTTCTACCGAAGCTCCTAAACTACTGGGCTAATTCTGATGAATGATGTGTTAATTGATTCGTTGTTATAGTTCGGGGGTCACATAGGCTACATTTTATATGCGAAAAAATTGAGAACTGACGTTCGCGCAGCTAAACTGGAATATTAAGTTACTTTTAGATAGACATAACAGATGGCGCCACTAACCGCTTGCCCCGCCCTTTCTTCCATTAGTACACAATTGAATACACGTTTTTCTAAATTATTATTTTTAACCCCCGACGCAAAACGACGGGGTGTTATAAGTTTGAGTGTCTGTCTGTGTGTGTGTGTGTGTATGTGTGTCTGTCTGTTCCCCTGTAGCGCTCAAACGGGTGAACCGATTTGAATGCAGTTTTTTTCGTTTGAAAGGTGAATTACTCGACAGTGTTGTTAGCTATGTTTGATGAAAATCGAACCAACATGGCCACCGCTACAAAATGGCGGATTACATATTTTATCACAACTGCCTTAATATGGGTATCAAATGAAAAGACTTGACTAGTAAAATAGCACTATGTAAATCCAAGATGGCCGCCGCCACAAAATGGCGAATGTCGGGGGTTTTTTAAATATTTAATTTATACTTGTATACTACTATGAGTAGTCGGGTTTTAGTTTACGAACTTTATCTCTTCTTTTATTTTATATGGATTGTGGCCAAACGAGCAAGCGGGTCACCTGATGTTAAGTGATTACCGTGAACATTTGCAGCACGAAAGGAACCACTAATACACTGCCGGCTTTTAAAGAATTTGTTGATCCTCCCGTTGATTATTTCGAATAATATATGTACAAATATCAAAGTTACGTAGAAACAACGAATGTTCGTCACATTTCAATTTGACACTTGTCTATTTGAGGACGTTTACGAAATGGTTCCATAATTATTTTTTGCTTCAACTTCTTAATCCTGATGCTGCAGGGTACTACCCACCTAAACTAAAGGGATTTGGGAACTGTCCACTATGAATTCATATTTTTGGTACCAAGTTTAGATTGAATCATGGATCTCTGAGTCCCAGCTTCTTAATCCTGATGCAGCACCATACTGCTCACATAAGCAGCGCGGAATTTTCGCCTGTTTTTTGAAAAGAATATTTATTAAAAGATGAATAGGTTTTTTTCCAGGCCTGTTACCTGTAAAAGTGTAACTTTGCTAGATGGGTGGTGACCAGTCACGGCTGCAGCCTCCCACTAGACCAGAGACAATTTAGAAATTATAAAATCCCAAATTGCTTCCTTTTGGATATCGAACCTGGGACCTGCCACTTATAAGACCAAAGCGCTCACTACTGCGCCAGGGAGGTCGTTGAAACTATAACTAGAAGTCATTTGTTTTTTTTTTTTTTTCAATTCAATTTTCAGAAAAATTTTAAGATGCAATCCTACTCCTACTATATTATATATTAATATTATTTATTATATTATTATAATAATATTATAAATGTGAAAGTATGGATGTTTGGATGTTTGTTACTCAATCACGCCGCAACTACTGCACCGATTTGAAATTTTGAATGGAGATAGATTATGCTGACTTAACACATAGGCTACTTTTTGTCCTGAAAAAATCCACAGTTTCCCACGGGATTTTGAAAAAAACTTGAAAGTGGCTATAAAAGTTGCATAAGGGAGTGGGAACGGGAACCGGAAATCCACGATTCCCTCGGGATTTGTGAAAAACCGAAATTCACGCGGGAAAAGCCGCGGGCAGAAGCTAGTTAATCTATAAAAATTTAATTTTGACTTGTAATTGTGTTTAAATGATAAGAATCGACAGGTGTCTATGACTGGGTATTTGATGATTTTCCGATCCAGTAATGGACACCCCCTCTAAAACTTGAAAACAATTTTATGTCGCATTTACTCCTTCATAAGCATGTTTTAAATTTTGTAACTAAGTGATTTAATCATTGAAAATTTATATTTTAATCAAAAACGAGAATCCATCGATCAAAATATTTTTCTTACCTTCTTAGCGATTTGCTTTAGAAAACTACTGAAATCGAAAGATATTGCACACGAAATTTTGTTCACCTTGCCATTTTAAAACAAAATGGCCGTTACATATGATATTTGTCAATATGACAAACAGATCCCTATTCTACATGGTTTAAGTGTTGCCAGCGGTAAAACTCTAATCTAGCTCTTATTTTTGTTAAAAACGGTGAAGGTGGTCAGTTACTGGTGCCTGGTCCATAACTGGCGACACCACGTTAAATTACTAAGCGTAGTCGGATTTTAGTTTAGGTACGAACTTTATCTCTTGTACCTACCGTCAAACCGCAAGACATCAAGTCTCTACACCTTGCATGGTTGAAATTCCACCGACACGCACTAAGCGCGTTGCTTTCCCGTTCCTAATACCGTTCGAAGATTTGGAATGCCCTTCCGGCTTTCGTTTTTTCAACTAGGTATAACTTGGGTCCTACATTTTCTAGAATCTAGACAAACGCATTTCATGTAGCATTTTAAATTGCGATCAGTACTCAGGAGTGATTCAATAAATTCTAAATATGTAGGTTTAAAAAAAAGGATCATCTTTATTTATATAGCCTAGCTCATTTTTAGCGACGCTGTATGATAATATCATTAAGGTAAATAGGTGAGTATTAAACTAGAGTCAGACATAAAATTAAGCATAATATTTCATTCGATAGTGAAGATCTCTACGCGATCAAATAAATGATCCATAGATTAGTGTAAATTTAAAATTTAAAAAACCCCCGACATTCGCCATTTTGAGGTGATGGCCATCTTGGATTTGCATGGTGATATTCTACTAATCAAGCCCTTTCATTTAATACCCATATTGAGGGAGTTGTGAAAAATATGTAATCCGCCATTTTGTCGTGGCGGCCATCTTGGACCGATTTTCATCAAACATAGCTAAAAACACTCCCGACTCCATGTAAACAAAAAAAAAAAACAAATTCAAATCAGTTCACCCGTTTGAACGCTACGGGGGAACAGACAGACACACACACACACACACACAGACACGTGAAACTTATAACACCCCGTCGTTTTTGCGTCGGAAGTTAAAAAACTAGAGTTAGCAGTATAGGCCATAATTTAAACACTAATATGGTGACACAACCATCATGTTCACCATATGCCCTAAGTGGAAGTAAGTAATCTTACACCAATATTTGTCCATTCATGTGTTACCACTATCTACCTACATCCAGGCTGGACACGTGTGAAGACATTGGCACCTGTCAGGCAGATGTTTTGATATAAAAGGGAAAAAAGTACAATAAAAAAAACTGATATTTCTCTGCCCATCTGAATATAAAACCCACTAACTTCAAAGTTCAAAGGCAACTAGCTTCTTCAAAGGGGATAGGCCGCTATATGCTTGCAATTTTTTATTATTATCTATCACCACTTCATTATCTTTATCAAAGGCCTGCTAAGGACCTACATGGGCTTTGTTGAATAGAAGCAGGCGTTATTTTGCGGAATTCCATGATATACAATGAAAACAAAATTACTTTGTTATAATCCGCTAACAGTGACTTTGTAGGCACTACAACACAAATTCACCACAAAATAAACTCGACGATCGTTTCGCTCCGACATACACCGGAGCATCTTCAAGAGATGTCGACTTTACAACGGACGATTGCAAAGTCAATTGCGAAATTAACGACCGTTGAGTTTATTTTATGGTGAATTTGTGTGGTGTTGGGGCTGGGCCTACAAAGTCACTGTTAGCGGATTATAGCAAAGTAATTTTATTTTCATAGTAAACCTACATGGGCTTTGAAACTTACCGAGTCCGAGTTTGCTACAGAAGATTTCCACCATCGATCGATCTCTACATCTTCATTTCATGTTTCACTTTCTTATTAGGACAACGCCTTAGGCAATTCCTTTTTGAGCCCGGTTAATGAACCCCATTTATGCAAATTATTACCGAAGTGTTTCGTATCTACTATAACTAAAATAATTTATTATGTAAGAACGTACATATTATTTATCCGCTGGACTAAGTGTAATGTACTAATGATGTAATGTAATGATGTTTATCATCACAATATTGTAAAGTCTATCTAAACAAGTAGGTCCTACTTATAAAGGGTCTAGCCGGATAAGTATAGCGAATTGGCCCCCAAATGACAACCTATATCGAAACTTATGTTTCAATATTGGCTTGGTGTACGAACGCGATTGACACCAGTTTTAGCGCCATGCTCCGCTTTGACCTTGAGATATTAAAAAAAAATGAGCGCAACTATGACTATCATTCAAAGTGACATATCTCGGAAACTATTAAAGCTAAAAACTTAAAACCAACGCGAGATTTTAGGTAACCTTTAAGAGCATATTTTATATTTTTTCTAGATTTTTCGAATAGTTAAAAGTATATTTTTTTAATAAAAAAAAATATAATTATTATTATTCCTGTGTTTCTTATGACGGACATTCACTAAAAAATTATATATTGTAGTACTTAATATGTACTAATACTCGTAAAAAATTCGTTTGAAAACAAATGGTGTAACACTTCGAAAAAAAATAAAATTCGACCTGAAATAAATGTATCAAAGAATACGAGCTAAACAAAGACATACGAATATAAACATTAAACACTTTATAAATTATAATCATAAAAATCAACCACCACTACAGCCTTTTTAACGTCCCACTGCTGGGCAAAAGCCTCCTCTCTCATAAGATAGAGGGATTTTTATAGCTTAGACCCGCCACGCTGCTCCAATGTGGGTTGGCGGGCTTTAACGATTATTGTCACAACTGATAGTAATAACAACCGGGACCGACTGCATAACGTGCTCTCCGAGGCATGGGGGTGAAACCGCCTGCTTCCAACTCCAGGCTGGCACTGAGAATTTCTTGACAGAAAAACCCAATACCGAACAATTATTTGCCCGACCCGGGACTCAAACCACGCGATCTGCGGTCGAATATGCTAACCACTAGACCAACGAGGCAGTTCATCATCATAAAAATCATAAAAACAAAGATAAAGCACACAATTTTTAATACTAATTAAATTAAACTAATCAGTTTTTTATCATCTCGATGATGAACTGCCTCGTTGATCTAGTGGTTAGCATAGCCGACCGCAGATCGCGTGGTCCCGGGTTCGATTCCCGGGTCGGGCAAATAATTGTTTGGTATTGGGTTTTCTGTCAAGAAATTCTCAGTGCCAGCCTGGAGTTGGAGGCAGGCGGTTTCACCCCCATGCCTCGGAGAGCACGTTATGCAGTCGGTCCCGGTTGTTATCACTATCAGTTGTGACAATAATCGTTAAAGCCCGCCAACCCGTATTGGAGCAGCGTGGCGGGTCTAAGCTCTAAAAATCCCTCTATCTTATGAGAGAGGAGGCCTTTGCCCAGCAGTGGGACGTTAAAAAGGCTGTAGTGGTGGTGGATTTTTATGATTATAATTTATAAAGTGTTTAATGTTTATATTCGTATGTCTTTGTTTAGCTCGTATTCTTTGATACATTTATTTCAGGTCGAATTTAATTTTTTTTCGAAGTGTTACACCATTTGTTTTCAAACGAATTTTTTACGAGTATTAGTACATATTAAGTACTATAATATATATTTTTTTAGTGAATGTCCGTCATAAGAAACATAGGAATAATAATAATTATATTTTTTTTTATTAAAAAAAATATACTTTTAACTATTCGAAAAATCTAGAAAAAATATAAAATATGCTCTTAAAGGTTACCTAAAACCTCACGTTGGTTTTAAGTTTTTAGCTTTAATAGTTTCTGAGGTATGTCACTTTGAATGATAGTCATAGTTGCGCTCATTTTTTTTAATAACTCAAGGTCAAAGCGGAGCACGGCGCTAAAACTGGTGTCAATCGCGTTCGTACACCAAGCCAATATTGAAACATAAGTTTCGATATAGGTTGTCATTTGGGGGCCAATTCGCTATACTTATCCGGCTAGACCCTTTAAAATTTAAAAAAACCTCCGACAGTCACACAGTTTGTGGTAGCGGAACTAGAGTCAGACATAAAATTAAGCATAATAATATGTATTTCATTCGATAGTGAAGATCTCTATGCGATCAAATAAATGATCCGTAGAAAAGTATAAATTTAAAATTTAAAAAACCCCCGACATTCGTCATTTTGAGATGATGGCCATCTTGAATTTGCATAGTGCTATTCTACTAGTCAAGCCCTTTCATTTGATACCCATATTGAGGGAGTTGTGAAAAAATATGTAATCCGCCATTTTGTGGCGGTGGCCATCTTGGACCGATTTTCATGAAACATAGCTAAGAACACTCTCGACTAATTCTCCTTTTAAACAAAAAAAAAACTGCATTCAAATCGGTTCATCCGTTTGTGCGCTACGGGGGAACAGACAGACAGACAGACAGACAGCCACAGCCACAGCCACAGCCACGCGCACGCTCACGCGCATGCGCACGCGCACGCACGCACGCACGCACACAGACCCGTCGAACTTATAACACCCCGTCGTTTTTGCGTCGGGGGTTAAAAATTAACGAAATTAAAAATCTAATTCTAACTTAAGGGTGGGTCGCCATTGAGGTACTATATGAACAGTACAATATAATTCAATGTGGGTCGCCAATCATTTTAAAGTTGCGCTTGAAGTCAAATTACATATATCACCAAAAAAAGCCACTTTAGTTGCACAAGCCAAGATTTGTTAAATTTTAACCATTTGACCTTTTAATCTAAACCGTGAAGTTCATTTATGACTGAAATATTGACTTGCAAATCCGACTTAAAAATATTTGTGTTTTTTAGCACAAACCGTTACTTTACTTTAACTGCCTGTCATGCAACTGGTCTAACGAATTGACGAG
Source organism: Melanargia galathea (assembly GCA_920104075.1). Classification (NCBI taxonomy): domain Eukaryota; kingdom Metazoa; phylum Arthropoda; class Insecta; order Lepidoptera; family Nymphalidae; genus Melanargia; species Melanargia galathea. The sequence goes on along the minus strand of OV049874.1, from coordinate 17,080,692 downwards.
CCAGTTAAAGTTTCGATTTATTAAGTGTTCTTGACTCACGCGCTACCTATCAAATCCTGTTTGCAATAAATCTAGAAAACTAGTAATGAACCTTCATTGAAAGGACGACGCCCGCAATGTCCGCTGGTTGCATCTTCGCTGCAATGACAATCATTTTCTTTTTCTACCTAGATATCTATGCGTGCGTGCGTGCGTGCGTGCGTGAAGAATAGTCCGTCCAGAATAGCAGAATAACTATAAAAAACATTGAAAAATTGACGAAAAAAATTAAATAAAAGAAAAAAACATTTTCCCATACAATGGGTTCTTGGATGGTTTGAAAACCATACCGTTACCGGGTTACCGGGTACGTACAGGTAACCTACCGGGTCTCAGTAGGTGGCGCTAATGTCGGTATGTCACAGGGCAGGACGACGTCGTCCGGGTCCGCTAGTTAGACATAAAAATAGTTATCAAATAAGTAACATAACAAAAATTCCGACAGAGCTAAATTTTGGTAGAGACCTTGGGTACACCAGTAGGAATAAAGTATTCAAAGATAAAAAAGAGTTATTCAAGGTCAAATTCAAAATTCCCATTTTTTTGGATTTTTCTCGAAAACGGTAAGTTTTATAAAAATACTAGTACGGCGCGTGGGTGCGCGGCCCGCAAGCGGACCGCGAGGATTCGAGTAGTTTTTGTTTGAGCACGTCCCACCTATCTTCAATACCCTCGCCGTGCTCTTCATCCGTCTCCAAAGTCTTCGATCATCAGCTCTTTCCGTATTTTTCCTCCGCATGAATTTTTGTTTTCTACACGAAACCATCAAAAATTTTTTTTGTGTAGAAAAATAAATTCCGCCATCTTGTTTTTTAGTTCTTGATCATATTTTTCAAAGAAACCACTCTTCCATCTTTTATACTTGGTGAGATAGACACCGACGAAATTTGTATAGCCGCCATCTTGAATCCGCCATTTTGGTTTTTTTTTTTCACCTCAGTGCCAATTGGATGAGGTTCTGAGTATTTTTTGTTTGAGCAGCCCCCATCTATCTACAAAACTCTGCCCGGGCTCATCAATCATCTTCCAAACCCTCAATCATCATGTCTTCCCATATTTTTCTTTGAGATTTCTCCAAAGAACCGCATCAATCGCCTTGCATACCTAGTTCACAACTTTATACTCTCTCTCAATATTCGCCATACATTTTCTATGGAAAAATAAAGTCCGCCATTTTGAATTTTTTTTGTATTCATCGAGTAGACCTTTGGATCCTGATCATGTTTTGCTAAGAAACAACTCTTTCATCTTTTATACCCTTCGAGATGGACACCGACGAAATTTGTATGGCGGCCATCTTTTTTTCGCCATTTTGAATTTTTTTTCGGCTCACTGCCAATTGGATGACGTTTCGAGTGACATTTGTTCGAGCACCCCCCACCTATCTTCAATACCTTAAGCGTGCTCTTCAACCGTCTCCGAAATCCTCAATCATCAGCTCTCTCCATATTTTTCCTCTTAATGAATTTTTGTCCTCTATACGAAACCATTTGTGAAAAAAAAATTTTTCATACAAAATTTTACAGGAGAGGCGATGAATGAGTCAGTGAATCAGAACGAACAGCTATATATATATTAATGGTACAAAAATTGTAGATCATAAAATTATTAACAAAAATGTTTTCTTATAATTTGTTTTCCTAAGAATCACCATTCAAAAAACATCGCAATTCTAAAAGTTGTGTTAAATTTCACGCCTACTTTGAGATACTTTATCAACCAATAAAAGTTTAAATATATTTGTTTTTTTTTTAGTAATATATTTTATCATTATAAGTTATAAAAACAAATACAAATTACAAATCAAAAAAATCATCCAAACGACTGTAACGAGGCAAGGTGCCCAGAACGTTGGCTGCGTTACCTCGTTGAATGGCCAGACTAATATGCTGACCGAGGTAACTGCCAGCCCTCCGGTCACCAGTGGACTCCACGAGACGGGATGACAAGTCCTTAAAAAAGGACCTAGCATCCTCGCCCCACGAACCCATGTTCGTGGGGCGAGGCGTGGGTGGAGACCATGGGATCTCCACCCCAAAAGGCACAAATATGAAATTATTTTCTATATTTTCATATTTGCGCCTCTTGGCCCTTTCTGCTTTAGTGGCTGCCGCTCCGGCCGCCACGGAGGTCACCTGTATGTGAGACAGCGCCAGTGTATCCACACACGTGGCATCCCATACAAGCGACCTCCCTTGCTTCCATGGAACAAGAGTCATACCGTCTGGTCTCTTGCCATCGCTACGTGCCAAACCATTTGGTTCCAGTACAACAGGCACTTTAGCCGTGACAAGAGATTTACGTAAGACTCCGTTCAGGGAAGCGTGACGGGAGAAACGACCGGCACTTTTGACACATGCAAGGCCGTGGTGACCATAATATATTATGTCCACTGCCTCGCCACAGTGGCAAAGATGTGGCTGTTGAATCCTAGCGCCAAGCCGAAGACCAACCGCAATAGTGAGAGTAAGGTGGTCCAACAGAGTGCCTATATGTTTTGAAGGGAGAGCTTGAAGCCAGTAACTCGATTCTCTCGTAGATACCGCGAGGAGACGCGCGCGGTCTCTTGCAGAAGATGTGTTTATCAACTCCTGCAAAACGTCTGCACAAAGTGCGTCATCATTGTTTTTGAGAAAACAAAGACACCGACTCTTTACTGGGACATGCCAAATTTAAAGCATCTCTAGCTTCTGCCAAATACGAAAGCTCAATGGAACCCAAAGATGGATTAGTAATAGGGTATTTGACAACATTGAAAATATACTATTGATTGTCATCTTATCAGATAATAGCCTAAAAAAGACATATTTCTCTCAATCACACTAAATTATGTAATTTTATGCGATATTTTGCACGAAATAAAACATTATAATTTTTGAAATTTTATCAGACACGTGAACGCTCTGTGATTGGTTGCTACTCTGGTGACGTCACTTGATAATTATACTTGAGAGTACACTTTACTTGGTCGATATAATTGAAGTTTATCAACCAACCGAAAGTAAACTTTAAACTTGAAACAATAAGATTGATATTAAAATAGCATTACTAACCTCTTAATTTCTTTGGTGTGACTTTCTAGCGCATATACTCTACAATACACAATTGTTTTCATACCAATAATTAGATAAACTCTTCCACTAATAAATTATCACAAGATAAACTCATAACTTTTCTTTATTTCCTCACAAAAACAAGTACCTAAATACACAAGTGTTTTTCGCGCCATCCGTCGTAACTAATCACGCAGCGTGCTCTGTGTGCTTACTCTAGCGGCACGCTATGATGGCCGGTTTGACGTTTGTCCGCTCATGAAGTTCCGTATTAATTGATAACGACTTTGAAGGAAATAATTGTATTACTTTATTGACGATAGTGATGTGGAGAGATTCATAAATTTTATCGAATGTAGTTTTAGGTTTAGGACTCAAAATTTATTTATTAAATTGATTTCTTAAATGTATACAAGTGTAGAAAAATCAGTTTGCACCATTTAAGGGGTGAATGTACTTGTTTGCTTGTTGGATAGTGGACCATAAAAAGAACTTTCACAATTCGTATACTTTTAATTAATTAGTGGACTGTTATTAAAAAATGAATACAGTGTTTGTTGACACGCGCACATGAGGGCGCTCTCCGCCGATCTGACGCGCCGGCCGCTGTCTCCCCCCTTGCCCCCGCACTTGCGTTGATGCTTCTAGACATGCCCCCCGACGTTGAAACCTACCTAGGTTTCAACCGTGTTGAGAGGCAATTTGCAGATCCTTGGAAACGCCCTTGTAACGAGGCCCTTTGTGGTCAGGATATCGGCCACTCTGCCCACTCCGTCGGCGCCGAGATGAACGTGCTGCACGCGCCCCATGCACCATTTCAGAGGCGGCAGTGAATCTTCCTTTAGAACGACGAGGTCTCCGATTTGGATGGTCCCGCTGGACGTTCTCCATTTTGACTTTTGTTGTAATTCGGAAATATATTCTTTGTGCCAGCGGGACCAGAAATTCTGGCGCAGCTGTTCCGAACGCTCCCAGCGCTGCAGGCGAGTGATGTCTTGCCCTTCGATGTTTGGCGAAGGCAACGCAGTGAGAGGACGTCCAACAAGGAAATGACCAGGAGTGAGCGGAGTGAGGTCGTTGGGATCAGGTGATAATGGAGACAGTGGTCGTGAATTTAGAATTGCTTCAATTTGAGTTAAGGTGGTATATAATTCCTCGAATGTTAATCTTGCATTTCCTAAAATTCTATACAAATGAAATTTGACAGATTTGACACCCGCCTCCCATAATCCGCCAAAATGTGGGGTATATGCGGGTATGAATTTGAAAATAATGCCGTCGCGACCTATATCTTCAGCTAAGGTTGACTGCTGTTGTTTTAGAAAGCTGTAAATCTCGTTTTTTGCCCCGACAAATTGTGTGCCCCGATCTGATACTACGGTAACCGGTTTCGATCTACGTGCCACGAAACGACGAAGGGCAGCAATATACGCGTCCTTTGTGAGGTCTGTCACTAGTTCGAGATGAAGAGCCTTTGTGGTGAAACAGACAAAGAGCGCGATGTAGACCTTGTTCAATCTACATCCTCGACCCTTCCTATCGGCGGCCAACAGAGGACCACAATAGTCAACGCCAGTTGTTTGAAAGGGGTACCCAGGATCGAGTCGCTGCTCAGGCAACTGACCCATTACAGGGCTGATATTTTGAGCCTTCATTCTAAAACAGCGTAGGCATTTGTGTGCGATCTGTCTTGCCATGTTACGACCACCTAACGGCCAAAACTGTTGTCTGATGGATGATAAAAGCAGTTGAGGTGCTGCATGAAAAAGGTTGATGTGTTCTTGATTAAAAATGAGTTTAGTTAGTGGATGTTTACAGGATAGTAAAACTGGGTGTTTTTTGTTGTAATCGAAATTTGAATTCTTTAATCTGCCACCTACGCGAATTAATCCATCATCATCGAGGAATGGAGTCAGCTGCAAAAGATGATTTTTGTTTGGTAAGTTCCTCTTGTTTTTTAGGATATCGTATTCTGGAAATGATTCCATTTGGGATTGTTTTAATAGAATATTAAATGCATTCGTGAGTTCTTCTACACTCAATGGACCGGAGAACTTTAGATTAGTGTTGTGTGTTTTACAATTTTTAATAAATCTTAATACAAAAGCCAACGATCGTTTAAGTTTTAATAAACTAGAAAATCTATTAATGTCTATGACTTGTTTGGTTTCAGATGCAGATGACGACGTGAGGTGTACTACGATTTCAGGTAAGTCTTCATGTTTAAGATTAATTTTAGGCCACTCTTTTTCAGGTTTGAGTAAAAAGGATGGACCGGACCACCACAAGTGCAGTGCTGTTATTGATGACATATTGACACCCCTAGTGAGTAAGTCTGCAGGATTGTCTCCAGTTGGCACATGTCGCCATTCATATAACTGAGTGAGTTCTTGGATTTCAGCAACTCGATTTTTTACAAAAACCTTTAATTTTGATGGTGTTGTTTTTAGCCAACCTAAGACAACTGAAGAGTCACTCCAGAGGATGCATCTTTCTACAGGTAATCTAAATGCTTTGTGTACCTTTTGTGTTAAACGTGCTGCTACAATTGCGCCACAAAGTTCAAGACGTGGTATTGTGACTGGTTTTAACGGCGCGACCTTACTTTTTGCACACAATAACCTGGTTTCTACATGACCATTTTTTGAAATGCTTCTCAGGAATACGCATGCCCCGTAGGCGTCCTGCGAAGCATCGCAAAATGTGTGAATTTCGATGACATCGGGATCAGGACAAGTGCTGCAACGAGGTAAGTGTAAATCCTTTAAGAAATGTAGATCAGATGTGAATTTGTCCCATTTTTGAGCAATTTCTGTAGGTAATGGTTCGTCCCATGAAACTTTCTCGAGCCAAAGTTTCTGGAGAATTATTTTTGCCTGAATAACGAACACAGTAAGGAGCCCGAGTGGATCAAAAATTTGTCCAATTGTGGACAAAATTGACCGCTTAGTGGGCTGGCTTACCGAAGAAGGTTCATGAGAAAAACACAATGTGTCAGATGATGGTGTCCAACCTAGACCTAATGTACTGGATTTTTGCTGGCCTAAATTAAGGGGAGTGTATGTCTCTGAATTTGAAGTGTTAAAATTAGGTATGTTAGATTTGAATTTGCGTAAATTAAAACAACCCTGTGATAAAACATTGCATACGCTGTCTTTGATTTTGAGTAAATTATTAGCTGACTGGGCACCTGTGACTAAGTCATCTACGTAAAAATCACTGCTTATTATTTCAGATATAACATTATCGTTACAATCAATAGCAAGTTGCTTTAAACACCTAACTGCAAGAAATGGTGCTGAGGCTGTTCCGTATGTAACGGTGTTAAGCTGAAATATTTGTAATTCTGTATTGGGGTCGTCCCTCCATATTATTTGTTGCAGATGTCTTTGATTTTCATGCACTAGAACTTGACGATACATCTTCTCGATGTCGGCCGTTATGACGTAAGTAAAGTGTCGAAATCGAATTAAAATGGAAAACAGGTCACTCTGTATAGTGGGACCTACCATCTGCAGATCATTAAACGAGACGCCGCTAGTGGTGGCAGCACTGGCGTTGAAGACAGCTCTGAGTTTCGTTGTGGTGCTATTTTCGCGCAGAACACCATGGTGTGGTAAGTAATATGAACGGTTTGTATCTGTTTTGTCCGTCTGTTTGGTTTGAGAATTTTTTGAAACTAACGACATGTGATTGAGTTGCATGTATTCCTTCATGAAGTCTGTATACATTTGTTTCAATTGTGATTGTTTTTGTAACCTGCGTTCGAGCGATAGAAAACACTGTAAGGCTCGATTGTATGAGTCACCTAAAATACTTTCCGACTGTTTAAGAGGAATAGCGACTGAGAACCTACCGTCCGGCGTTCTTTTAACATTTTTTACGAAGTGTTTTTCGCATTCATTTTCCTCTAATGAATATGCAGGCTTAATATCATAAGGTGTTTCCTCAAGTGACCAGAATTTTGTTAACTGTTCTTGAATATCTGAATGATCCTTCTGTAATAAATTGCATGAAATTAATTCCTTATTTTTGTTGCAGGTTTTCTGTTTTAGACCACTTGTGGGACCGGAAATAATGTAGCCTAACTGAGTTTGTTGCAATATTGGACAGTTTTTACCTAGACGAATCTGATCGGTAAGGATTAAATCCCAAAATACATCTGCACCTAGTAATAAATCAACGTTGTTGGGATTGTAATATTCGGGATCAGCGAGTATAATTTCTGATGAAATTCGCAAGTCTTTAATGAAAGTTTTGTTGTTGCAAAGATTGGTGATATTTGGTAAGACAAATAAGGAAACATTGAATTTGAATGTTGATACCTTAGATGTTATGACTGCATCACACCGTTTTGTTACTTGTGTAATTGTGCTACCAATGCCCGTTACTGTAGTCTGTGTATCGTAGCTGTTTAATTTTAATCTGTTCAATAATCTGCTGGTCACAAACGATGCCTGGCTTCCGCAATCCAGGACAGCTCTGGTTTGGTGACGTTGATTATCGCTACCTGAGATATACACCACTGCAGTCGAGAGCAGTACTGGCTCTGTCACTTGGACTGAGAGCGTAGTGGCTCTGTCAACTGGTGGATCGACGCCTTGGTCTTGTGTGTTGGATTGACTACTTGTGCAAAGGAGCGTATTGTGTTTTGACCTTCCGCACTTGGTACAGTTTCTAGCCCTACATTTCAGAACGGAATGACCACTTCGTAAGCAATTTGTACAAAGTTTAAGTTTGCGAGCTGACTCCGTTCTTTCAGGAATAGATTTATTTAAAAAAGTGTTGCAATTAAAAATTCTATGAGGGTCCTTGCATAGAGGGCAAGTTGGTGAGTATGTGTTTGTATTTATTAATCCCTTTACGTTGTCTATTTTATTTATTTTATTATGCTTGTCTGTATTGCTGTGATTAAGATGTATTGTTTCAAGAAGATCGGCTTTTCCTTTCAAGAATGAAATTAAATCTGATAATTTAACTTTATGTAATGTTGTTTTGTGTTCCTCCCAATCCCTAAATGTTTTTGAATCAACCTTTGAACTGATCAAATGAATGATGAGTGTGTCCCACTGAGACGTGGGCTCTCCTAATGATTCTAAGGATCTTAAATTTTTTGAAAAAATGTCAATGATTGCACGAAGACTAGTGCTCGATTCGCGTTTTATCGGTTCTACTCTAAATAATGCTTGTACGTGATTTTGTATTAATAATTTATCATTGTTGTAACGATCGCACATCAAATCCCAGGCTATTTTATAATTTGCGGATGAAAACCCAATAGAACGTATTACTTGGGCAGCGCTCCCCTCCAGAGAAGCCCGTAGATAATGAAATTTTTGTATGTCGCTGATTACCGTGTTTTCGTGGATTAACGAGACGTAAATGTCACGATATTCCACCCAGTCCTCGTACCGGCCCCCGAAGGTTGGGAGAGAAATGGTCGGAAGCCGCACGCTGGTCTTTGTCGGCTTCACCACCTCAGACGCTCGCGAACTTCCTGAAATGCACGATTTAATATCGTCATTATCACTATCTTCGTTTGTTTTATGTGAATATTTTTTCAAGAGACGCTTGGCCTTTGCTAAGATGGAATAAAACTGATCCTCGAATTCCTGCCTTTCGTCGTAAACGTGGGCGTCTTGGTCGGGGTCCGCTTGGTATTCGATATTACTCTGAATTATATCGAACTGACCTAGAAGTTGTTCTGCCCTTTTTATGCGCAGTTCTAGCTCCGTCACTTCCTCAGCGGACAAATCATCTAAGGCATTAACATAATTTACAAATAAAGTGAGTCGTCCTTTCACTGATCCCCTCTTTTTTACCAGATCTTTAACATTCTCCGACATCGTAACGAGACCTGGGAGGCGGATGGAACGTACCTACTTAGTTGCATAAAATAAAACAAAAATAAGAAATAAAATAAAATACCTACTCGATGTTTGGATTGAAAATCAAATGCCGAAATCTTTTTTATGTTGATAATATTATTAATGTACTCAAATCAAATAAAATTCTATTTTTTATTTGTTTAATACGTTTTATACGGATATTTACGATACAATCATATAAACGGATTATTACGATAAAATCATTTCAACGCCTAGGCGGTCACCGTCATGTCGGTACCGGCGCGCGCGGTTTCGTAGTATGTACGAAAATAGAATTTCTTATCGCTGCGATCTTTAACCGCGGCCGAGTGCATCGCTTTAATGCAGTTTACTACTCAAGGTTATTTACTCGGTCATTCTACGAGTTTATAACATTGTAAAACTTTAAGTAAGTACGTGATAATTATTGATGCTATCGTATTAATAAATATGAGGTTGGAAGGATTGGAAGGATTGGAATAAATATGAGGTTGAAAGGATTGGAGGTTAGAAGTATTGGAACGCCCTCACCTGTTTTATGCCTTGTTACCAAGCCGATTGCTATCCAGAATCCGGTTCGGAGGTCCAGCTTATGTTTGCTTGTTGGATAGTGGACCATAAAAAGAACTTTCACAATTCGTATACTTTTAATTAATTAGTGGACTGTTATTAAAAAATGAATACAGTGTTTGTTGACACGCGCACATGAGGGCGCTCTCCGCCGATCTGACGCGCCGGCCGCTGTCTCCCCCCTTGCCCCCGCACTTGCGTTGATGCTTCTAGACAGTACTTGTGAATATGAACAATTTTCACTATGTGGACAAACCTCTGAAATCGCAAAAAATATCAATAAATTTTTAAAAATGGAATCTAATACGATCGTCACATAGGATCGCTGGCTAGCACAACTACTACCTCCGGCAAACTCGCGTCAATGCTCAATGCAAAACAAAGCAGTTTCGAATTGACGTTGCTTCGAAAAGTATAAACTGTCAGTGCAATGCGATTGTGATATAGTTTTGACCTGGCTTTGGATTTCAAATATTGATACTGCATTACTGTTGACCCTTGCTCGTTAATTTGGACTCTGTTCAAGCCCTTTGTTGTGGATTTCGTCGATATGACCGAACGTACGCAGAGAACTGTTCTAAATAGTCAGACACGTGAGTTCGTAATACGCCTTCGTAACTATTTCGATCGTGAAGCTCAAAATGGAGGGCCAATTTTACCTATAACGTCAGTGGTTGAACGCGTAGCTGATGCGCTTAATATTGGACAACGAACTGTTAGACGGATAACTAAAAAAAATATGGCGAGACTGGCACAGAAGAAAATAAACTTCACACACCAAAAAAGAGAAAACGAGCAAAACCAGTCGTAGGCATCGATAGCTTTGATGCCGATGCTATCCGAAGACATGTTTACGGCTACTATTTACAGAAGGAGTATCCAACAAGAAAAAAGTTGGTGCATTCACTGAAGGAAGCTGGATTATTCTTCGGTGGGGAAAGTTCTTTAACGAAGATTTTGAAGACCATTGGATTTCGATACAAAAAATGTAACAAACGCAAAATATTGATGGAAAGATTTGATATAGCGATGGCAAGGTATACTTTTTTACGGCAAGTGAAAGAAATCAAAAATTGGCAAAATGTTGTGTTCTTGGATGAAACATGGCTTAATGCTAACCATACAGTAGGCCGTTCTTGGAACGATGACACAGCAGCATCTACTTCCAAAGTTCCTGTAGGAAAAGGATCGCGACTTATAATTTGTCACGCCGGAACCATCAACGGGTTTGTCGAAGGTTCTCTCATGGCTTTTGCGTCAAAAACCACTATCATGAAGACATGAATGGAGAAAAGTTTACTGAATGGTTTACCTCAATGTTGTGTAGCCTCCCTGAACCATCTATTATAATTATGGACAACGCCCCATACCACTCGATGCAAATTGACAAGCCACCTGCCCAATCCCAAAAGAAAGCTGATATCGTCGCATGGCTTCGTAAAAATGGCGTAGATGCAAACATGAATATGTTAAAAGCGGAATTAGTACGTCTTTTAAAAGAAAACAAACCAACCAAGATCCGATACGTCATTGACGAAATAGCATTAGAACATGGGCACAGAGTTATACGGTTACCGCCTTACCATTGTGAGTATAATGCGATTGAGTTGGTGTGGGCTCAAATTAAGGGATATGCTGCAAGACACAATACAGAACCCCCATTTACCACAAAAAAAATGCTAAAATTATTAGAAGAAGCTTGTGAACATGTGACTAAAGGAGACTGGGAAAAGGTTGTGAATAGAACTGTTAAATTAATAAGGGAAGATTATGAAAGAGATGTGAAAATAGATAATATTATAGAAAACGAACATATAATTATTAATGTATGTGATGATAGCAGTGACGACAGTGAAAATAGTAGTATGGACGAATCTGATTAATTATGGCCTTTTGTGGCACCTTTTTTGGTATCTTTTGTATTCATATGTTTCTTGTGTGCATATAAAGTATGTATATTCATTTTCGTTCAAATATTCAGTTCGTTCAAATAAATTAAATAAACATATACATTTTTGTTTTATTAAACCTATTTAATCAGGTACAAAAACAAAACTTAATTGTTTTTTGTTCGAGAATAAATTGACATTCCACATCACTATTGTAATGTGTCAAACCGGCCATCATAGCGTGCCGCTAGTGTAGTCTAAATCGGAGCACTCGAAAACGAACTCGAAAACTATTGATCGATTTCAGAGTAAAATAGACCTAAAATTCAGCATTCGAACAATGCTGAATGTATTGGCGAACTCAAACCTTAATACAAGCCATTTTAGGTCTATTTTACTCTGAAATTGATCAATAGTTTTCGAGTTCGTTTTCGAGTGCTCCGATTTAGACTAAGCACACTGTCGCACGCACCGAGAGCGAGCGAGAAAAGCGATGATGCAAATATTTTTCTATGTATATAATACTTAATTAAAGATTGTTATTTTTCTTGTTTCCTCTCCCGCATTCCATTTATTGCATTTAATTTTGTATTTATTGTATTTAACCTATTTAATTACTTTTAATTTGTATTTAACTATTTAATTATTGTTACTGGATAGCTGCGCTGTTTTGTTGTGGTTTCTGGTTATGTAACCCATACTGTGCCCATACTGTGTGTGAACCTATAAACTTGCTCATTGGTTTGTGACGTCACGCGTATCATGTGATCAGCGCTATTACAGAAATGTCGTTTTTGGCGCGGTTTTCAAAACTTAAACTTTATCATTGATTTAATTCTTAATACTGTAGATATTCCGAAAAATATCAATGTAGTGTGTTTTAATAAGTAATAAAGAATAATTTAAAACAAATTCCAAAAATTAGTCAAATAGCCTATTTTGCCAAAGAGCTTAAAAATATATTAAATATAAAATTTGAGAAATTAAAAAATTTAGGAACTTACTGGATAGATGAATAAAAAAAATCCGTCTGAAAAAAAAATCGCCATTTTTGAATTAGTTGTGCAATAATTTTTCTAACGGAAATCTATTCTGAAAATCTTTTACCGTGGTAAATATTGAATGGAAGCAGGCGTTACTTTGCGGAATTCCATGATATACAATGAATATAAAATTATTTTGCTATAATCCGCTAACAAAAAACTGTTAGCGGATTATAGCAAAATAATTTTATATTCATTGTGGTAAATATTGATAAAATGCTTAAGAGGCCGTATCCTTAATTCTCGATTTTTAGGAACTATTGAAGACTGAAATGCTTCAGATGTAACGATTATAACAAAAAAAAAATGTAAAATATTACAAATCAATAGTCTTGGAAATAAAATATTAATTTTTTTAAAAGCATTATTCAACTCTTAATTTTTGCGGAAGACGTTTACTGATTTCACGCTTTTGAGTGTAACTTCAGTCACACTGCTTGGCATGCAGCCTCTCGATGCGACACCACGACAAGAACGCAGTCGCGCAGTCGCGCGCCGTTCGAAGCCTCCTGCGCCCTGTGCTGGCATTCCACCTGCCTCTCCGTACGAAGTTATGCGTTTACAAGGCATACATCCGCACGCGACTCACATACGCGGCCCCAGCGTGGTACGCGTTGGTCAGTGAGTAGGGTCGCAAGTCACTGCAGGCCCAGCAGTCGCTTCACAGGAGCTCACAAGAGTTCCGCGCTTTGTACGGAACTAGGTCATCTCCAGGGACCTGCGCATGGAGAGCTTAGACGACTTCGTTCGCCGCCTGAGCACCTCGATGTTCGCATGCGCCGATGGAGCGCGAGCCCAGCATCTGCGAGGCATCGCGCCGTACCATCGGAGGCCGCCGGACGTCAGAGGTCTGCCACGTATTCTCATCTCCCCGGACGTGACTGTTCCTTCACCGCTGGCTGATGGGCGCTCGCCGGGACTCTCCCGGTGAGTTCGACCTAGCTGAGTGGCAGGCGTTAGCCCCCCATATATATACCAAATTCACCATGATAATTATAAACTTACCTAAATCGAACAAATAAAAATGAATAATAATCTATACATATAATAAAATCGTAGACTTGCCGTGCCTGTACGTTAAAGATTTTTACAAAATAATAACTGGGGGATGTTAGAGTTAAGTAGTGGAACGTAAAAAAAACTATTTTTGAAATTTTTGTCTGTTTCATCACACAAAAACTACTGAATGGATTAAAATGAAACTTGACATGATTTAAGTTCATATTACGGACTTTCATTGGGAAAACTTTAGTGATGGGAAAGAGCTATTAAAAAATTAATACTCATTACTTACTTTAGTTTCATTTTAATGCGCGACTTTTAACAGTAGATATGAATTCAAAGGAGCTTAGAAAAAACAAAGAGTTCCCGCTGGATTTTTAAAAACCTCAATCCACGCGGACGAAGTTGCAGGCATCCTCTAGTATAAAATATACTATGATCTAAAATTTATTTTATTAGCGCGTTAAATTTGAAATTGACTACGCAAAATATCAATCCAGGGGCGTAGCTACCGCCGTATATGCCGTATCAATTATACGGGGCCCCCAAGCCACGGGGGCCCCCGACGTGCGTAAGCAAAAATTAACAAAAACGTCCCAAATTTTTGTTTATTTCAGAAATGACAAAAGTCAAAAAATGTTGTTCAAAAAGTTGCCCATAGAGGCAGAATCTTTAGAAAAACTAAAGTCATCATCAGCTATAGGTAAATGTTTTAATAAATCAGTTTGCCGAAAAAAAGTTATAAGTACCTACATTTAATTTGAATTGTTTGTAAAAATTTTAGAAAAAGTGTCAGATAAATAATTATGATGAATAAATATTGCTTTTAATTTTATGCAAACATTTTTTTTCTTTTGTGAGAAATCTTTACACTTCATAAGGGCCCCCAAACAAATTTTTATACGGGGCCCCGCCAAGGTACGCTACGCCACTGTATCAATCAAAGAGTATATAAACACTACATTATATCAATATAGGCTAGTCTGTCCTTTTTTAAGTACCTGATTCTGGCATTCTGTGTATACCATGTCTATGTGTGTGTGCAGCTTACAGTGCCATTGTGAGGTACACGCACACATTTAAAACTCGGGCTGAAACTCATTAGTGCAGACTTAAGGAATACCTACGGACTCTTAATACTTACTAATCTCTTAGTTTTACATAGATATATTATCTACGAAAGCAGGCATTTATTTGTTCGAATAATATCACAATTGAGTCTGAAGGTCACAGATAAGCTCTTCGCAAATGACTAAATATCCAACCAGACAGGAAGCTCTCGAACAACGTGAAATATTTATACCTATTATAGGGTTGGGAATACGCCGTTGCACATTAAATAATAGGGAAAACAAAAGTGCGGTAAGTATCTACATAGTAAGCTCTGCATTTATAAAATAAAATTAAAATATATTCTTCTAGATACTACCTGTGAAAACATTATAAAGAGGTAAAGTTTGTTATAGTTTATTTGTTTATATATAGAGAGTCATCTACGGAACTACTTACACTACAGATTCTGAAAATCCATTCACTAATAGTTAGCACCATTATTCCCGAGTTCTATAGACTATAAATTATTTACTTATGTATCGTTTTAGTTGACTTATCGCGATTTTTTACCGAATTCAACAAAAAGGAATTTATCAATTCGTCAGTATGTATTCAGCTAAATAATGGGCAACACAAGTATATCTTTGTTTTTTAGATAAAGATTATGAGTACGTAAGCACATAGACATCATGAAAATAAGAAGATTGAGCACCAAATCATGGACAGCCCCATGGTTTCGGAAATAATAATAATAATAATAATAATAAAATCGTAGAATTGCCGTATCTGTACATTGAAGATTTTTGCAAAATAATAACTGAGGGATGTTAGGGATAAGTAATAGAACGTAAAAAAGCTATTTTTGAAATTTTTGTCTGTTTGTCTGTTTGTCCGTTTGTCTGTTTGTCTGTTTGTCTGTTTGTCTGTATGTTTGTGCGCGCATCA
The DNA here is from genome assembly GCA_920104075.1 of Melanargia galathea. NCBI lineage: Eukaryota > Metazoa > Arthropoda > Insecta > Lepidoptera > Nymphalidae > Melanargia > Melanargia galathea. The sequence goes on along the minus strand of OV049874.1, from coordinate 17,065,231 downwards.
CGTAAAAACTACTGAATGGATTGAAATGAAACTCGGCATGATTTAAGTTCATACTATGGAGTAACATATAGGATACTTTTTATCCCGAAATTCAGCACGGTTCCCTTGGGAGAGGGGATGAACGTCAAAATGTGTACTTAGCTGTAATTCGTTAACGGGTGGTCCGATTTCGTTCATTCTTTATTTGTTAGAAAGAAAACACTTAAAAGGTTACTGGCTAATCTCTAAAAGGCTGGACCGATTTTGATGGGACTTTCAGTGGCGGATGTTTACATTTTGATCTACCTAAATATCCGCCAGTGAACTTTTAACAGTTTTTAGCAAGGTATGAGCTCAAAGGAGCTTAGGAAAAACAAAATGATTCTCACGGGATTTTTATAAACCAATATCCACGCGAACGAAGTCGCGGGTGTCCGCTTGTATCTACTATATCTATCTATAATATAATAAAACCAGCGTTGCCAACTTCCACGGTCTGGATTACCCGAAAACCTAACTGAAAATCCCCAATTTTGGGGAAAAGAAAATCGATATTCCCCACAAGTTTTAAGCAAAGAAATGAAAGATATCTAAATATATATTTATTACTTACAATTTTTTGCCCGCGGCTTCGCCTGCGTGAATTTCGGTTTTTCACAAATCCTGAGGGAATCGTGGATATCTGGTTCCCATTCCCGCTTCCTTTTTCAATTTTTATACCTAATTTTAAGGACGTTTGCTATAGTAATCTACCTATAGCTATAGCTGTAGATTTCGTTTTTTCAATATCGAATAAGTGAATTTTTCCAGGATAAAAGTAGCCTATGTGTTAAGTCAGGGTATAATATCTATCTCCATTCAAAATTTCAGCCAAATCGGTTAAGTATTTGCGACATACAGACGTACAAGAGTACAGTCATCAGAGTAACAAACATCCAAACATCCACACTTTCGCATTTATAATATTAGTGTGATATTTAATTATTTAAGTACCTATTTAATGATTTTAATCAAGATATTGGCTCTCCATTGCGCCTTTGTTTTGATGACATATCATAATATTATGACGGATCAAATTTTACGCTCCCTCTTTTCTTCTTAATACCTTCTCTATAATATACTTAGCCTATCCACCGAGACAAGTTCGTATAGCGCTCTCCCTGTTACGTAAGCCCATACAAAAGACAGGGTCAAAAAAGTCAGTGGTCGTTAATCATTTTAAGTACGCGTACATACTGCGCTTACTATTCTATCGTGTCTACTAAGTGAAAAAATTAAGGTACCTAGTTACGTAGAAGTTCCTAAGACCCGAAGATTTAAATAATCGTAGGCTTTTCTTAATTTTATTTAATAATATATCACTAACTAATCACAAACGAGCCTCTGATAACCATACTAACTTGTCTCGGTGGATAGGGTATAGTGTAAATGTCTAAATTCCCCGCATTTTCCCCACATAAATGCTCTCCCCACAAATTACCCAATCGGACTGAAAATCCCCGCAGTTTGGGGAATTCCCCACAGATTGGCAACGCTGAATAAAACTGTAACAGATCCAATTCTGTACATTGAAGATATTTTGTAAATTTTTACTGGAGGGCACTGTATAATCGATACTGAATCCAAAACTGCAATTTTTTTCATTTTCGTCTGTCTGTCTGTCTGTCTGTCTGTATCTTGGCCGCGCATCACGCCGAAACTACTGAATGGATTCGAATGAAACTTGGTACGATATGAGTTTATACTCCGAGGTAGGACATAGGATACTTTTTATCCCGAAATTCAGCACGGTTCCCTTGGGAGAGGGGAAGAAAGTTAAAACGTGTATTTAGCTGTAATTCATTAACGCGTAGTTTGATTTAACTCATTCTTTTTTTGTTAGAAAGGTAGTACTTTAAGTATTGTCTCGTAAATATTTCAAGGTCAAGGTCAAGGTTTTTTAGTTCAGAAATGACAGACATTTATTGGGTTGTAACGATTTGGAAAATCACTACAAAAATACACATAACGCCATCTACCGTGCGCACTCAGAACTGCACCGATAATTGCGGAGCAGTTCACCTCAGCTAACCAGATAACCTTATGTGCTGCCACCTACCATATTTACATTACACTACACACTGGCTCACACCAAACACTCGGAGTTTTCTGAAAACCTTGTGTTGCTACAAATTATCAAGCACCCTCTAATGGGGAATAGCTCAAACCGAATTTCCTTGACAATCAATGACATCTAACGGTGAATAGACGCTAAACCTAGCCCATATAGACGATTCTAGAACGATTTTGCCTATTTCCGCCTAATCGAAGCTTCTCGAAGTGTTAAAATCCATATAAACTAGCGCTCGCAGTGTCAAGTAGACGGAAACTTCAGTTGCTATCCGGATATGACGCATATACTGAAAGTTCGAGATTTATCGCGTAAATACCCACATTCTGAGACGTAAATACGGCAGACGCGATAACTGACAATTAGTCTTCCAAACGTCTCCATAGTGAACGGCCGTTATGTTCTAACAATGTGAAGTGTTAGCTATGTAAATTTATTTTCTAACATTCAATTAGCTAGATTCAGTGATTAAACCCAGCAAAAACTGGTAAGTGTTAGTGTATAAATTGATCTAGTACTCCATAATAGCTTTGTGTCCAAGTAGAACTAATTATTTAACATATTATTCTTGTGTATATGTCGAGACCTGTGATGTAATAATTAATATTGTCAACCCTATATATATTTTCTCTTATCTACGTAACGGTACCTTGCGTGTGTAGCCCCGGAGCTGACGGAGTTAAACTCGATGTACAATTATGTAATTTAGGTAGTAGATCTAGATACCGCTAATTCCTACTCAAGGTTATGCTTGCTTATGATTCCACAGTTAATTAATTGTAGGTTATTCAATTATCAGAATAAATCTTTCGCTAAACATCCGAAAGCGGTTAACTTACGCCATCGTTAACCGCAGGGTGTCTACTATATAAAAGTATTAATTAATACTCAGTTTACTCCCTAATTGTAATGTCGCTAAGTTGGGATAACGATGCTAAGACACTGGTCTGTTGTAGCAGTCCGTGGTCCGAGCTACCGTGGTCTCAACAGCTACCCCGAAGCCTTGCTCACACCGGGACATCTCAATTCCAGGTTTTTTTCTATGGACTGATTCTACCACGGCGGTTAACCACCACAGTCCGCAGACCTACTGTTCACGTCTGGAGCCCTCGGCACACTTCGATCTGGCCTGCCTGTGGTCACCCATCTAGCGGCGGCTTGCGTCCAGCTCTCGGCTTATCTTCGCACGAGCGGGAGCATCGGCCGTGGCCTCGAGACCATCTGACGCTTCAGGCCAGTGGTTTTGTTCTACCCTCCTCGCCGAATGCTAGCGTAACCGAAAGTTTCGCGTATTAGTTTCTTACTGATTGTGCGCGACCTAAATACCGAATCCACTCTCTTCGACTGATGTTAGCCCTATAGACACTAAGTGATTTCTAGTTTTAATGTTACTTTAATTACGTTTTACTCCGTCCAATAGAATATATTAGCTTAAGAGATAGGGAACCTATTGTATATAATATCTAGTTTTGCTCATTAAATGCATAGAACTATATCCCTCTCTTATTTATCTCATCTAATTTACTACCTGCTCGCACAAACGCGACAGGGTTCAAATAACTTGGGACCCGGATCTTTGAACGTACTGCTTATTGTAAACATCATCATTACAGAAGCAGGATAAGGTTTAATATTAAAACTAAATCAAACTATTATTAAAATATTTTTATTTATCACCCGCACAAACTTAATTAATATCGAATCACAGATTAGTTTAACTGAGATCTCTTTTCAAATCTATTGTATACTAATTAATTAATTACACTCAGCCAAATCCAAAATGGCAGCATTTATTCGATTAGGGTGTGATTGCTATCGCAACCCTCAATCAAATATCACGACCTAGACGCTGAAGCATCTAATAGTCGGTTGAGTCTCTGGTGGAGACTGAATTCATGGCTTCGAAGTGCCCGTATTTATACCAATAATTCAAGATGGCGGTTCGCGCCAATAAATGAATCAAATGTCAGTTTATTCTAACATATTTCAATTATGAAATTAATATTATAATCTGTAAACCATTTCTAAAAATTCTAATTGAATTTCAACAATAATCTGACAGTTCGGCCGTCCTATATTTAACACGTCCCCGTGTTTCTCATCAATCACAGTAAAAGTTACTTTATTCATGTCGCGGGCGGTCTTGCCCATTGTCAATGTCACAGGCGTTTTGCCGTCGTTTCTAAGATCACGGGTGATTTTACCCTCACTTAGGTCATGGGCTGTCTGCCCTCAGTAAATTGCGGGCGGTCATGCCCTCAGTCAAGTCTGTCAATGTCTTTTTAACCCCCGACGCAAAAACGACGGGGTGTTATAAGTTTGACGTGTCTGTGTGTGTGTGTGTGTGTGTGTGTGTGTGTGTCTGTCTGTTCCCCTGTGGCGCTCAAACGGCTGGACCGATTTGAATGCGGTTTTTTTTGTTTGAAAGGGGAATTAGTCGAGAGTGTTGTTAGCTATGTTTGAAGAAAATCGGTCCAAGATGGCCGCCGCTACAAAATGGCGGATTACACATTTTATCACAACGCCCTCAATATGGGTATCAAATGAAAGGGCTTGACTAGTAGAATAGTATTATTGCAAATCCAAGATGGCTGCCGCCAAAAAATAGCGAATGTCGGGGGTTTTTTAAATTTTCAATTTACACTTGTTAAACTGATAACTCAAAATAATTCATAACCGAACTCTCAGATTAATTTAACTCGTAACTCCATTAATCAAAACTTCTATTTGATTCGATTTCTACTTTAAAATCTTATTCATTAACTATCAGTTATCTCATTATCATAAACACATTATTTTGAAAATGTCCACTGTTGAAATTACTTTTACTTTCATTTACAAAACAAAGCAAATCTACCACTGGTTCGGAATGCCGCAACCTAGCGAGAAGAACCAGTAAGAAACTCGGCGGCGTCTAACGTTTCAAAATAACTAATCAAAAATTATTTCTAATTTCAAACGATTCATTCATCTCAAGTGCGGGTATTTCATTATTCTGCGGGTATTTCTACAACTTTACTTCAAATTAATCACTTTCTTAAACAAACTAAACACAACTGTGTAGATGGCAAAGCAAAATCAAGGCAACGTGATTCGAATGCCGCTTCTGAATTTGTAAACATCATCATTACAGAAGCAGGATAAGGTTTAATATTAAAACTAAATCAAACTATTATTAAAATATTTTTATTTATCACCCGCACAAACTTAATTAATATCGAATCACAGATTAGTTTAACTGAGATCTCTTTTCAAATCTATTGTATACTAATTAATTAATTACACTCAGCCAAATCCAAAATGGCAGCATTTATTCGATTAGGGTGTGATTGCTATCGCAACCCTCAATCAAATATCACGACCTAGACGCTGAAGCATCTAATAGTCGGTTGAGTCTCTGGTGGAGACTGAATTCATGGTTTCGAAGTGCCCGTATTTATACCAATAATTCAAGATGGCGGTTCGCGCCAATAAATGAATCAAATGTCAGTTTATTCTAACATATTTCAATTATGAAATTAATATTATAATCTGTAAACCATTTCTAAAAATTCTAATTGAATTTCAACAATAATCTGACATTATTTTAAACTGGTGTGCAATTAAATTTATGTTTGTCGATCTGTCTATTTGTTCCAGCTAATTTCCGAAACGGCTCGATCGATTTTGACGGAACTTTCAATGGCAGATAAGTGATGTTATATGGAGTAACTTAGGCTACATTTAGTTTTGGTACAAAAAAGGATTATGGGATCCAATCCGATCCTATATATCCATGCGGACGAAGTCGCGGGGGTCAGCTAGTACGCTTTTAAAAATCTGACCACATGAGCACATAGACATCAAGGAAATAAGAAGTTTGAGCACCAGAGCAGAGAAGGTATATATAAAAAGGCTTATCAGCGTATAAATACCTACATAATATGTGGGGCTATTCTCTAACTTAGTTACCAACAGAAAATGAAAGCCACCGAGTTAGTTCGATATACATTGCTGCTTTACTGTGTGAAATATAAACAGTGATTTCATATTTTTATTTTAACTAAGTTACAGAATAGCCTCCATGATCACGTAGCTTACTCGTCTGCTGTCTGCCGTTCTGAACATTTTATATTTAATTATTTAATAACTTCTTTACATCAATTCCTAGTTTACCTAAATTAAAAAAAAATCTTAATTATTAAATAAATATTTATATTGCGCAAACTGCGTAACTAGGAGAACGACAGGCAGCCCTTCCATTTCCCAAGCTTCAATTCACCATCAGGGGGTGTAAACTCTCTTAGAAGAAAATTTATACCTACGGGGGCTGAAATTGCCATTGTTAAAACATTCTGATAATAATTGTACATTTTTTAAGCATTGCAACACTAACTTTTCTAAAGTCATATCCAAGAAGGTTATATTCTTTATGTAGATACTGGAGTCTGCGCCTGAAACATTGTAGGAAAGACAAAGTCCATAATTCAGCTGGGCTATTTTTTCTCTCTAGTTTTTCTGTACCTCACACACTTTATTTAAGTAGTTAAGAACGAGATAAAGCCTGTTCAAGGCCACATTTCTTTGTTTCAACATTTTGTTTGAAGCTCGGCAGGGTGATTCAGAACACTTCGATAACATAATCATCAATCGATTCGGTAAGTTATCGTACGATAAGATGTATTTTCAATTCAGAATAACCGTATCAACCGGGAAGTTGTCGAAACCGAAACCGAATCGAACCGACGTAGATATCGTTCGATTGTCATAATCGCTATTCACAACAACTTTATCAAACGCTATCAAAAGCTATTCACAACAACTTTATCGAATAATATTTTCCGAACATCCGATATTTTTTTACGATTATTTATCGAAAGCTACAGGGCATTCGATATCCTAATCTTTTTGTTCATCTACTCGTCAGATAGGTACTTTTACTGTTATTTCGTGAAAAATATGTTCGGAGCCGCAATTAAAATAGATAGCAATAGCCGCAGTAAATCACCGAGGCGAAGAAGACGTGGTGAAAAGGATTCTTAAGAGACGTAGGTATCTACGGACATTGCGTGATACCTTTAACTCATTTGAGGCAAATGCCTCAACTTTTATGGGAAAATATAATAAAACTTTCGCCAGAATTTGCGTTATTTTTACAAACTAATAAGAGGGGGCATTACAGGAGGCAACACGTAATCATGTAGATTCAGATTTTTGGTATGTACATGATTACCAACCAATGCCATAATATATCTCTCGGTAGAGAGTAGTATATTGCTTGCCGTCTGTCCGGACGGACAGACAGGCAGATGGACAGCGGAGTCTTAGTAATAGGGTCCCGTTTTACCCTTTGGGTACGGACATCTGTGTGGTATTTACGAGGATAGCTGTAATAATACTTTTGTAGTACACTTCGACGTTTTTCTCTCTTAATCAATAATTTAATGTTATCATTTTAAATAATGACTTTAATTACCTTCAAGATGATTAAAAGTTATTTTTTAATGCTTAATATGAATATATAATAAGTAAAATTTTGGTAAAATAACATACTTCATAAATGCACATGTCTTAATCGCAATGTATCTTATCGATACCGGTATCGTAATCGATATCCAATTGTATGCTTTTATCGTTCTGAATTGCACGAAAAAAAAATTTAGATACAAAATCGATACCAAATCGTATCGACACGGTAAGTTATCGAAGTGTTCTGAATCGCTCTGCAAATTCCATAGGTTCTAATATTCTTGGTCAATAAAGTGTTTTTAAGTTGGTAGTCACTGACGTAATAGTACGTAATGTTGGTAATAATTGTTTTTTTCAAAATGGCGTCTTTGTTATTGTGTGGATAAGTTTCGTAACAATTAAAAATATTTATAGATTTCTTGCGATCATATAAACTTTAAATACGTCGAGTCGAGCTTCTGTTACTCTGTGTTTTATAGTGTAGTGCTATTTATATTTGAGACGTTGATTCTGTTTAATTGAAACAAGACTCGTATGTGGAATTCTTTGCTCGTATGTTTTATTTCAATATCTGATAAATAAAACAAGGAGAAATGTTTTAAATGTGACTGCTCGCCGGTAAAAACAACATCAAGTTGATTCGATTTCCTAAAACCTGCTTTAAGGAATCTTGCGTGGTACGTATAACCTAACCTAACTTAGTAGATTTATAATTAGGTACTAAAATTCATTCTCTATAAATTATCCTTAAACAGACACAAGCACACATTTTGATATGTGATATCAACAGGCGTGCTTACTGCTTAATTATGTCTATAGTTTCCCATTTTCCAGACATTACAGATACTAGTTAGGAAAAAAAATATTGGTAGCCCACCCTTAGTGTTTACTATTTATTACCTATAGGGTAGTAAAAATACTTTCATATATGATAAGGTATATATTATTTGTAATAATTAGTACCAATTAATCAACAAAATCTAGTCTGCCAGCATGGTACACTATGGCCAAAACCCTTCTCACTCTGTGAGGAGACCCGTGCTCTGTAGTGAGCCGGTAATGGGTTGATTATGATGAATCAACAAAATTGTTTCTTTTCAGATGTGAACTAAGTATGTGATTGAACAGAGGTTTTACTGATTGTACTAAACGGAAGTTACAAAGAACTGCTGTTCCATGTGATGTAATTGAATATGAAAATATTAACAGCATTGTAAATAGCGTCTCATACATATTATGTTTAAAATGATTTTGTATGTATTTGGAAAATAGATCGTTTTCAGAAGAAGTGTCAGCCACCGCACTCAAAAAAAAAATCCTAACACATAAATAAATGTGAATTGTTAGAAAGAAAACCTGTTGTTTTATTTTGAATCCTAACTAAAACTTTATTGATAAGGCATTTTGACTCGAAAGAGAACTTGGTGTATTTTATTTCACCAGTTCTCTCTCGAGTTAAAATGCCTTAACTAAAAATATTATTTAGGTTAAGTAGGTAGGTAGGTAGGTACGTCAAAGAGTTGTTGGTGGGCTGAATCTAGATGGCGCTGAACTGTTCTCATTTTTTTCTATGGAGTTTTCATTCTTCTCTCGTTAGAGAGTATTTTTGTTCTGTGTTCACCATTTTCAACTTCCCAACCACAACGCCCACAATTGTGTCGAAAACATAGAGATAATAATAATAAATAAATAGAGTTGGCATAATGTCCCTATAGAAATTAGTGGATCTGAAAATAGCTCAAGCTTATCAAAATTTTCATAAGTGTGAAAGAGACAACATTACATTTTTGACATAATAATAAAACAGTTTGCGGCAGACTCGTGACTTAAGATGGCCTCCCTAAAATGTATACATGAACACTCACACACGCACAACTTGAGACATCACAATGAACACGCGCCATTTTATGTCTTCGGATTGTGCGTGTGTGAGTGTATTTTTGACACGTTTTTAAGGTAGGTATGCCAACTCTATTTATTATTATTATCTCTATGGTCGAAAAGCAGCGTACGTGGATAGTTGGATACATGTCGGTGAAAGGACTCGCAAACATCTCACGCTATGTTTGAGTGTAGGCACCCCGTACCAGAGTTGCCGTATTTGATACTTCAGATTGCCGTATTTATAACTAAAAAATCATGAAATTGCCGTATTTACAATATTTGTCCTTATTTTTCATTCTTGCACACATATCCTTCAAAATTAGATTGCCGTATTTTGTTCTATAGTAATGAAAAACCTGCCGTATCATCTGAAATTATGTGCTCGAATTGCCGTATATTACGGCAATTGCCGTATCAATAGCAACACTGCCCCGTACCTACAGCAGAATGCTTGTATGAAGCTTACCGTCTGGTAGGATGTATAATCATGACTATGAGTCGCGCTCCCAACTCGCGAGTCTGAATTCCGCATGTAAGTTGTTAAAAACGTTTGGCTCGAAATGGTCGCGTGAGTATTAAAATTGGTTTGTTTTACCTAGCATTAAAAGTATTGTGGTGCTGAGGTTTGGCTTTATTTATATTTCTATTTATTTTAATTTAGGTATTAAGTATTTGAAGTTAGTGAATGATCGATCTTTACTCATTTTTTCTAGTTTTTGCACGTAAACGTAATATTAACTTGTTGATTATTCACCTTGAACTTTATAAATAAACCTATGACGTCAGACTGATAATAGTGTTGTCAACATTTAGAAGCTGTCCCTGATTTTGGGGATAAAAAAGTGTGGAATGGAAAAACTGAGACATGTATAAATATGATGATAGAGGTTTTAGTGCTTTTTAAAATACCTACCTACACAAATTCAATTTGCGGCCGCATGAAATCTTCAATATGAATATCGATTGTCTATACAATATTCTGACCATATTAAATTTTATTTACAGGCCGGTTATGGATGTAATAGTCATTGGTTGTGGTGCATCAGGCGTTGCAGCCCTTCGCCGTCTCTATGACGCTGGGCTGCAAGTTCTTGGTCTGGAGGCCGCTGATAGAGTCGGTGGTAGAGTATGCACTGTGCAGTATGGTGACTGCTACCTTGACTTAGGAGGTGCATGGTAAGCATTTGGTGAAGTTGTATTCTCATTCATCATTACTATACGTTTACATTTACCTATTAATACAACGTCGAACTGAATTTTTCAGTTCGAAGTAACATTAATACGTACCTAAATATGCAAATAGTTTCGGTAATTTATCTCAGACTATGCAAACGGCCTGCATTTGTACTGCAGGCCTTTTACGTAATTATTGTATGATTGTTACGTAATTATTTTATTGTTTCGATGTACTTAAAAAATGTAATTAAAATATAATTCGATGTACCTACTCAAAAATATTGTTAATTTTTTTGAGTAGGTACATCAAATTGTTTGCCTTTAAAATATTATTTTGTTATGTTTACAGGTGTGATGGTGAAAAAGAGAACATAGTATTTGAAATGGCAAATCCACTAGGTCTCCTCGCGAGACCAAAACCTGATCATAGATACTTTTTGCTGTCTAATGGAGATTCCATATCAACTGAGATGAGCGAAAAACTTCTCCAGATTGTGGATGAGGAAGTAGGAAAAGCTGATAAAAATAATACGATGTCTATTTCTGAATTACTTCGTAATGCGTAAGTATTCTAGCACTTTGCACCATTCTAGCACCTTGAGACCCCAACGTCTTATCGGTTCAAGATGCTGGCGACCTTGCACTGGAAAACGCACTGTTGGCAGACCTCCCATCTCGTGGACTGACCACATCAAAAGAGTCACAGGGAGCCGCTGGATACAAGCGGCACAAGACCGTGGTGTGTGGAAGTCCCTACAGAGACCTATGTCCAGCAGTGGACGTCTATCGGTTAATGACGACGACGACGGCGACGCGTAAATGTTTCGTTACCATAAAATAATTTTAGTATATAAGTGAAGATATAATTTCTGTAACATAATTGATAATACAGTTTCAAAGAAGTTAATAAAATATATTTTTAAGGGCAAAAACAAATCCAACACTTCAAAAAGATCCAAAATTACTGAAATATGTAATTGAATGGTACGAAAGACAAAATAACTTAGGAGGTCTGACCGATACAAAAACGGGCAAATCGCTAAGAGGTTTAGAAGAATGGTGGACTTGTGAAGGAGAACGTTTCCTCAACTGGAAAGGAAAAGGTTATAAGACCGTCTTGGATATTTTGTTGGTAAGATATTTTCTATGAAGAGATTTTATACCGGTAAAGAGCGTAGTTTTTTACCGTCAAGATAAATTTTACGGTTCAAAAATAGTACAGTTTGAGATAATTTAGCAATTAATATATTCTTTCAAAAAAAAATGAAATAACTTTCCAGAATTAACATTACAGAATAAATGCCCTGATGCCTCAAAAGAGCTGCCAATACCAATACATCTTAATAAGGAAGTGGAAAATATAAAATGGTGCACGAGTCAACCAGACTTACAGCGTGGTAATCCTCTAGTGCAGATAAAGTGCAAAGATGGCAGTTTGTATGCCGCTAAATGTGTTATAATTACAGTTTCTATTGGAGTTCTGAAAGAGAGGTAATTACGAGTATTTAAAATAACTCAGTTACAGTACTTAAGAATTATACTTTTTGAATCTTATTGTTTTCTACATTTAATTTCAAAGTAAGTATTTTAATTATGCTAATTTACCAAAACTAGTATTACTTTTCAGACATCTACAATTATTCAGCCCACCGTTACCTGCTGAAAAAATTAACTCAATAAACCACCTCAATCTTTGTGTTCTCGATAAAATTTACATTGAGTTTACCCAACCTTGGTGGCCAAAATTTCCTTCAAATTTTAATATTTTGTGGAGGGATGAAGACAAAGCAAAGTTCACAAGCGAAGAACGATGGATTACTGAAATTTATGGATTTAACACTGTGGAATATCATCCTAATTTGCTTGTCGCGTGGATATATGGCGAAGGGGCGGTAGAAATGGAGAAAGTCAGTGAAGAACAGGTCAAAGTTGGCGTTGAGAAGCTGATGCAAGTTGTATTTGGTAAAGAATTCCAACCGAGCCCTGTGAAATCTATATTAAGGTAATTTTAGTCATTTATTGCATAGAGAAATGTTATTAGCATTAGTAAACAGTAGATACGTGCCATTGAATATGTGCAATAATTCATTATAGATGATATTAGATAATATGCGTCGGCGTAAAGACTAAATAAATGTTTACATAAGCGCATAGTACCTACAAATTCTGCGTTGACCACGCAGGTAAATAGCTCAAAAACGGATTTGAAAAACATAACCCATTACAATGTATTGGATTTAGGCATCTTAAAATATTGAATATCTACATTTTCCAGAACAAAATGGGCATCCAACAAGTTCGTCAGAGGATCTTATTCCTATCGTAGTGTCTACACAGAGGAAAACGGTGCTAGCGCTACAGCCTTAAGCGAGCCTTTATACGCCGGGAATGGTGTCCCAGTGGTATGTTTTGCAGGCGAGGCTACTTCGCATCACAGGCATAATAGTGTCGACGGCGCAGTTGAGGCGGGTTTTAGAGAAGCCGACAGATTGATTGCCAGCCTCAAAGAAGGAACAAAATGAGATATGCCTATCGTCTACATGAAATATATTATAGTCCCTTCTTTTACTACCTACTTGGGTTACAAAATAATTTGGTTTTCATATTGTATAATGTGAATTATGTTTTATGTAATCTATAATATAATAAGACTGTAACAGATCCAATTCTGTACATTGAAGATATTTTGAAAATTTTTATCGGAGGGCACTCTATAATCGATACTGAATCCAAAACTGCAATTTTTTTCATTTTTGTCTGTCTGTCTGTCTGTCTGTCTGTCTGTCTGTCTGTCTGTATCTTGGCCGCGCATCACGCCGAAACTACTGAATGGATTCGAATGAAACTTGGTACGATTTGAGTTTATACTCCGAGGTAGGTTATAGGATACTTTTTATCCCGAAATTCAGCACGGTTCCCTTGGGAGAGGGGATGAAAGTTAAAACGTGTATTTAGCTGTAATTCATTAACGCGTTGTTCGATTTCACTCATTCTTTTTTTGTTAGAAAGGTAGTACTTTATATATTGTCCCGTAAATATTTCAAGGTCATAGGTTTTTTAGTTCAGAAATGACACACATTTATTGGGTTCAAATAACTTGGGACCCGGATCTTTGAACGTACGGCTTATTTTAAACTGGTGTGCGTTTATATTTTATGTTTGTCGGTCTGTCTATTTGTTCCAGCTAATCTCCGAAACGGCTGGATCGATTTTAATGGAACTTTTAATGTTATAAGGAGTAACTTAAGCTACATTTAGTTAGTAGTATATAAAAGAATTATGGGATCCGATCCGATCCTATATAAAAACCTATATCTACGCGAACGAAGTTGCGGGGGTCAGCTAGTCTATAATATAATAAAACTGTAACAGATCCAATTCTGTACATTGAAGATATTTTGAAAATTTCTTTTGGAGGGCACTCTTTAATCGATACTGAAGCCAAAACTGTAATTTTTTTCATTTTTGTCTGTCTGTCTGTCTGTCTGTCTGTCTGTATCTTGGCCGCGCATCACGCCGAAACTACTGAACGGATTCAAATGAAACTTGGTACGATTTGAGTTTATACTCCGAGGTAGGACATAGGATACTTTTTATCCCGAAATTCAGCACGGTTCCCTTGGGAGAGGGGATGAAAGTTAAAACGTGTATTTAGCTGTAATTCATTAAAGCGTTGCTCGATTTCACTCATTCTTTTTTTGTTAGAAAGGTAGTACTTTATATATTGTCCCGTAAATATTTCAAGGTCATAGGTTTTTTAGTTCAGAAATGACAGCCATTACAACCCTCAGTATTGTGTTCAAATAACTTGGGACCCGGATCTTTGAACGTACGGCTTATTTTAAACTGGTGTGCGTTTAAATTTATGTTTGTCGGTCTGTCTATTTGTTCCAGCTAATCTCCGAAACGGCTGGATCGATTTTAATGGAACTTTCAATGTTATAAGTAGTAACAGGCTACATTTAGTTTAGGTACATAAAAGAATTATGGGATCCGATCCGATCCTATATAAAACCTATAAACACGCGAACGAAGTCGCGGGAGTCAGCTAGTATATAATAAATAAATACCTACTTACTTTTTATGGTTTCCTTTTACTTTATAATTTTCTATCTTTAGCATTCTGAATATTGCTTACATAAGACATTTAATAATTAAATGACTTATGTTATAACATAATATTATAATTATATTAATTATTATAATATTATGTTATAACATTTAATTATAATATTGACAAAATACTAGTTTAGGACCAAATCTGTAATAATTGTGGAAACCCTATTAAAATTCACTAAGAACTTTAGAATTTATAGAATAGCACTAAGTACTATTTGCTTTTCCGGGATAAAAGTTGCCCATGTCAATTTCCGGGACGCAAGTTACCTCTGTACCAAACGTATAAATCGATTAAACGGATGGACCTTTAAGAATCCTGTGGGAACTTTTTAATTTTCCGGGATGAAAAGTAGCCTTTGTCCGGGTTACGGATGAGAGAGTTTACTGTATCGATGGGATGAACATTAAATGGTTGACAGTAACGAAACCCGTGAACGTTTTGTATGGGAGAATATTTTTTCTTTTATTTTATTTTTTCGTGAATTTTCCAATGTTTTTAATAGGTATTCTGCTATTCGGGATGGAGATAAATACAACAAATCAAAAACTACGAAAATCGGTTTAGCCGTTCTCGAGTTATACCTAAGTGTTCGAACTAACACGACTTTGTTTTATATAATACTAGTGGATCCGGCAGACTTCGTCCTGCCCGGTGACATACCGACATCGGTGCCACCTACTAACACCCGATAGGTTACCTGTACCTACCCGGTAATTGTGTTTTCAAACCATCCAGGAACCCATTGAAATATACACACAAAATTTCATACAAATCCGTCCAGTCGTTTAGGAGGAGTTAGGTGACAAACACACGGACAGAATAATTATAACTATAAATATGGGTGAGAGGGTGAGAGAGTTTACCGTATCCAAGCGACGGAATGTTTGACAGTTACGAAACCCGTGAACATTTTGTGTGGGAAAATGTTTTTCTTTTAAGTTTTCGTCTATTTTTTAATGTTTTTAATAGTTATTCTGCTATTCGGAACGGTCCCAAATATAACAAATCAAAAACAATGAAAATCGGTCCAGCCGTTCTCGAGTTATAAGTGGTCGAACTAACACGACTTTGTTTTATATAATATATAGATATAGACATAGATAGATTAATTTTTGAGAATAATATGCGTTCCTTGATTGAATAAAATTCATGAATCATCGTTCATTTTATTTTTATATTTATTTATTTTATTACCGCGAAAGGAATTTAACACCCAAATAAGGCAACCCCAAATTTGACATGCGGCCAAGAAGGTTGTTTTATGTAGACACTGGAGACTGCGGCCAAAACGTAGTGTGAAAACAAGGTCATTCACCTAGGCTATTTTTATCTATTTAAGTATGTGAGAACGAGACAAAGCAACTCCAGAGTCCAGACCAGGTGGGTTATTCTGTAACTTAGTTAGCAACTGAAAATAGTTGCCAACTAATTAGTTAGATATACATTGCTGCTTTACTGTGGGAAATATAAAGTGTTTTCATAATTTTACACAGTAAAGCAGCAATGTATATCTATTATCTATTAGATATACATTGCTGCTTTACTGTGGGAAATATAAAGTGTTTTATAATTTTACACAGTAAAGCAGCAATGTATATCTAACTAATTAGTTGGCAACTATTTTCAGTTGCTAACTAAGTTCCAGAATAACCCCCCTGTTCAGGGCTTTTGTGTGAAACGCAAATTCCAGGATCTACATTTATAGCTCGTGGTCCCTTTGGGCAAAAATATTTTGACAAATGACAACGACATTTAAGGATTGTTCATCAAACGTGGTTCAAACTGAAGCGTCTCCCGCGCGGGAAGCGGGACGCGAATTCGCGCGAGTCGCTCGCTCGCTTAGCCTCTCAAACTGACGCGAATTCCCGCGTGTCATTTAACATTTTTGGTTCCTCAATGGAGAAGCATCATGTCTCTTGATTTCGAAGATGAAGTTTTACTGTTGTTAGCAGTAGCAGAAGAAGAATCACAACATTTGAGGTAATTAAGCATTAACATAAAATAAAAACCGGCATTGTGAGATCAAAACAAAATCCCGCCGGCTTCCCGCTTTGGTTTCGCTGCAACTCGAGCGACCATTCGCGTCAATGTGAACACCGCCATACAAGTTATATGACGCTATCGGCGCGAGCGACTACAGTCCCGCGTCCCGCGCGGGAGACGCCTCAGTTCGATCAAAGCTGCGTTGCCAGAATGTTACTTTTGTAACATTTTACGTTACTTTTGACCCTCTCATGTTACCTCCATGTTACACGACTCAAAATGTTACTTTTACGTAACTTTCAGGACTTCATAAAAAATATTAAAAAATTTCCAGCAAACGAAAATAATCGTGAAACGGAACGCATCCAAGATTTTGTTCGTTGTGTTGGTGCACTTGTTTTTGGACTGACGCGTGAAAATTGTCAAGAAATAGTTATTATCATACCTAGTTCTGTGTATGCATAGATTATCTACTATACTATGGTATACTCTCTTTGTCTTTGGCCTGTAATTTTAAATATCTGACATTAATATTTTATTATTAAATAGAAGTTATTTCAGTAAATAAATAATAATTATCATATTTGAAAGTATATGGGTTTCATTATAACAACCCAAATTACATGGTGCCGAAACCCGGGAGTGTAATAGTCGAAGGTTAAAACATCGAGCTATAAATATGGAGGGATAAAGATTTCTGACAATGGCGGAAGCACAATCTTCTTGTAACATAAAACCACCAAAAAACTTAGTAGTGTCAGCTGAAAATGGATACACCGCTTGGAAAACGTGGTACCAACAATTTCAGTGGTATGCTACGGCTACAAATCTTGATGCTAAAAAGCCCGCGGTGCAAGTCGCCATATTTATGTCTTGTATTGGTCCTGACGCCGCAATTATCTACAATACATTTAATTTGTCAGAAACCGACGCGAATTCGTTAAAGGTTGTCACAGAACGATTCATACAACACTTCACTCCGCAAATTAATGAGACATATGAACGATATTCTTTCAATTCTATTGTGCAACAAGAGGGACAAACCTTCGACGAGTTCTTAACAAAACTTAAAAGCAAAGTGAGGACATGTGGGTATGGTGCATTAGAAGAAAGCATCATTCGTGACCGCATAGTATTGGGAACTTTAAGTGATACAGTAAGAGAGAAATTGCTCGCAGAACCCAAACTCACTCTTCAAAGAACAATTGATATCTGTCGCTCAGTGGAACAAGCAAAGAACCAAGTCAAAACAATGAAACAAACCACCTCAATGGTAGAGACCATTACACATAATTCTAAAAATAAAAGAAGTGTAACCAAAAAAGCTATAGAAAAGGAATTATTTCATTGTGGACGTTGTGATACAAAACATGGGCCACGAGCTTGCCCAGCCTTCGGGAAAGTCTGTAGACTTTGTAAGAGAAAAATCATATTCCAAAGTGCTGCAAAGCTCAAAAAGTAAACACAGTTACAGCACAAGATAGTGAAGCAAGTTCAGACGAATATAGTGATGCCGACTTGTTTGTAGCTGCATTAGAGAAGGATAGTGACATTGACACGGAAGATTGGTAAGAAGATGCATTGCTATCAGGGAAAACAAAATTAAAATTAAAATTAGATTCTGGAAGCCAATGTAATGTTCTTACTAAAGCTATAATTGACAAAATTAGGGCAAAAATTAAACCATCGTCAACAAGATTTCTTACATCCTTTTCTAATCATAAAATGTTGGTACTCGGGGAAGCAAATATTGAGACTAAAATTAAGGGCACAAAGCTAGATGTAAAATATATGATTGTTGAAAATAATGTTAGCCCGATACTAGGCAAAGCAACATGCATTAAATTTGGTCTCATTAAAAGACTGCATATGTTATCGGCTGATGATGATCTCTACGATGGAATAGGATGTCTGAAACAATTCAAGTATGATATTGATCTTAAAGATGATCCAAATTTACCCATATGTCCAGCTAGAAGAATACCACATACAATTAGAGAACAAGTTAAAAAAGAGTTAGATAACATGGTTGCCCAAGGAATAATAGTACCAGTTACCAAACCAACACCAGCTGTATCGCCTATGGTTGTAGTCAGAAAAAATAATAAAATAAGACTTTGTATAGATCCTTCTGACATTAATAAAAATCTTAAAAGGAGACACTATCCATTAAACACAATTGAAGAGATAACAGCACGAATAAAGGGATCTAAATGGTTTACATTATTAGATTGCAAAAAAGGTTTCTGGCAACTCAAAGTTACACCTCGCACTTCTGATTATTTAACATTTAGCACACCGTTTGGAAGATACTCTTGCTTAAGGATGCCATTTGGACTCGCTTCAGCCCCAGAAGTTTTTCAACAAGTTATGAGTTCATTACTGTCAGATATAAAAAATGTGGAAGTGTCAATGGATGATGTACTTATACATGCCTCAACAAAGGAAGAGTTGGAAGACCTAACAAAACAAGTGTTTGAGAAGTATAGAAGCTCAGGTTTGAAATTGAATAAAGATAAATGTGTTTTCAGAGTCCAGACTGTAAAATTTTTAGGACACATTGTTAGCAGTGATGGGCTTAAACCAGACCCAGAAAAATTAGAAACTATCAGTAAAATTAAAAGACCAGAAAATGTGAAGGAACTACAAAGATTTTTAGGCTTAGTCACTTACTTATCCAAATTCATAAAAAATTTGGCTGACATAACATGCCCACTAAGATTACTTTTACAGAAAAATACAGAATGGTACTGGGATGTGGATCAAGAAAACGCATTCAAAAAGTTAAAAGAAGCTCTGCAGAAACCACCTGTATTGGGATATTATGATCCCAAAATCCCAATTTTATTGTCTGTAGATGCTAGCAGCTATGCTTGTGGAGGGGTAATGATACAAGATAATAAACCAATAGCCTACTGTGCTAAATCTTTTACCAAAACCGAACAGGGATATAGCCAGTTAGAGAAAGAAGCAAACGCTATATTAGTCGCCTGTAAAAAATTTCATACCTACATATGGGGCTGTAAGGACTTAACAATAGAAACAGACCATAAGCCATTAGAAACTATATTTAAGAAACCACTCATGGAAGCTCCACCCAGGCTTCAACGAATGTTTTACCAAATTATGCCTTACAACCCGAAAATAATATATAAAAAAGGAAAGGAAATGTATGTGGCAGATACACTAAGTAGAGATTGCAAAGACTTGGATAGCGAAGAATTAGATAATGGCTTACAAATATGCTTAGTAATTCCATTTTCCAGTCAACGTAAAAAGGAGCTAAAACAAAAAATACAAAATAATAATGAATTAACAGATTTGAAACAAATTATCTTAAAAGGGTGGCCAAGTAGTATACATGAACTCGAAGAGAATATAAAAAAATATTGGTATTATAGAGAAACACTTAGTGTTCATGATGACATAATTTTCAAAAATGATAGAGTATTAGTACCAAAGGACATGGTACCATTAGTGATGAAATATTGCCATCTCAGTCATAAAGGTATACAAGGGACATTGAGACTGGCAAGAGATAGCGTATTCTGGCCAGATATGACCAAAAATCTAACAGAGTATGTAAAAAACTGCAGGGTTTGTAATAAATTGCAAAAAGATAATGCGATGGAACCCATTTTAATGCAAAAAGTTCCTAAGTTACCATGGAGTGTAGTTGCTTCAGATCTTTTTCATTTAAAAGGAAAAGACTATATTTTAATAGCAGATGCCTATTCAGGGTATTTTGATTTTAAAGAACTGACCGCTATCAACAGCAATTCAGTAATTAAAGAGTTAAAGACATGGTTTGCTACTTTTGGAATACCGGACATATTACAATCTGATGGAGGGAAACAGTATGACTGTGAAGAATTCAGAAAATTTTCAAAAGAATGGAAATTTAAACATAGGATATCAAGCCCCCATTTCCCCAGATCAAATGGATTAGCAGAACGCTATGTGCAAGAAGCAAAGAGTTTATTGAAGAAGTGTATGGAGGAACAATCAGATGTGCAGCTAGAACTACTACATCACAGAAATACACCACGACCAGAACTTGGATCACCAGCTCAACGGCTAATGAGTCGCAGAACTAGAACATTACTGATGACCAATGACAAACTATTAAAACCAAAAATTGTAAAGAAGGTGTCATGCAATATAAAAAGAAATAAGGAAATGGAAAAGATATATGCAGATAAAGGTAAAAAGGAAATTACTAAGTTTAGTCCAGGTGAAACCGTATTAATAAGACAGAGTCATAGACAATGGATGCCAGCCAAAATACTATCACAGTCTACAGAAGGGCCACGCTCTTATATAGTTAAGACACAGGATGGAACCAAGCTGAGGAGAAATAATTGGCACTTGAAAAAGTACTATCAACGTTATGAACTCAATGACAATGATAATTATTTGGCACTGTTGGATGTTCCAACAGATCATTGTGCAAAGGAGAAGTCAAATGAGGGTGAGAGCCCGGAACAACAACGGTTGATCGAAAGGGAACCAATAGAGAGCATCGAGCAACAGGCTACCACCACCAGAAGTGGAAGGGTCATAAGATTACCAGCAAGGTACAAAGATTAAATTTAAAAAATAAAAAAGGGAAGATGTCAAGAAATAGTTATTATCATACCTAGTTCTGTGTATGCATAGATTATCTACTATACTATGGTATACTCTCTTTGTCTTTGGCCTGTAATTTTAAATATCTGACATTAATATTTTATTATTAAATAGAAGTTATTTCAGTAAATAAATAATAATTATCATATTTGAAAGTATATGGGTTTCATTATAACAACCCAAATTACAAAAATCAAGAAGCATATACTTATAAATTTTATGTAAACACTGGAGACTGCGCCTAAAACATTGTTATGTAGGGAAGGTCATTCACCCGGATATCTTTTGTCTCTAGTCTCTGTCTTTCTATACATCACACTCTACTTATGTAGGTAAGAACGAGACAAGCAAGTATAAATTAAAAATTAAAAAAACTCCCGACGTGCCGTGCCGAAAGCCATTTCGTGATGGCGGTCATCTTGGATTTTCATAATGCTATTTTACTAGTCAAGCCTTTCCATTTGATACCCATATTGAGGGAGTTGTGAAAAAATATGTAATCCGCCATTTTGTGGTGGCGGCCGTCTTGGACCGATTGTTATCAAACATAGCTAAGAACACTCCCGACTAAGTAATTCACATTTCAAACAAAAAAAACCGCATTCAAATCGGTTCACCCGTTTGAGCGCTACGGTAGAACCTTATATATAATATAGAACCTTATATATAATATACGGTAGAACCTTATATAACCTATATACCTAATATAGGAGGGAACAGACAGACAGACCTTCTTGGTGAGAATACAACTCCTTTGGCGCGGCATAATCACTCGCGTGTTTTTTTTTTGAACTTCCATCTCCATCCCGCTTTAGTGGGCAGTGTATCTGTCAGTGTCGATGTAGGCTCAACTTATTTTTTGTGGTCTGTGAACTTTGTTTTGTAGAATTTTTATGTACCTATTTTGTTTGTATGTTGTGACTAAACTTTGATAAGATGGAGATATTAGTTAGATTAGGACAGAAAACTTTTTTAATTTTTGTGTAATAGAGTGGCATAAGTATGTTGTTTCGTTTTCCACTTAAATGTATATGATAATGTTACTTTTCTCATAAAAATGTTACTTTTTGAACTGTCTGATGTTACATTTGACTATCTGCCATTGGCAACACTGGATCAAAGCTTTAGGCTGCCGGCACACTTATGTGTCGTGGCGTGTCGTGATGCGCCGGTTTCATACATTTAGTAACAAGTGTAAATTGAAAATTTAAAAAACCCCCGACATTCGCCATCTAGTGGCGGCGGCCATCTTGAATTTGCAATAGTGCTATTCTACTAGTCAAGCCCTTTCATTTGATACCCATATCAAGGGAGTTGTGAAAAAATATATCATCCGCCATTTTGTAGCGGCGGCCATCTTGGACCGATTTTCATCAAACATAGCTAAGAACACTCTCGACTAATTCACCTTTCAAACAAAAAAAACCGCATTCAAATCGGTCCATCCGTTTGAGCGCCACAGGGGAACAGACACACACACACACACACACACACACACACACACACACACACACACACACACACAGACACGTCAAACTTATAACACCCCGTCGTTTTTGCGTCGGGGGTTAAAAACGACACGCCCTACAAGTGTGTCTCTAATGCTGCGGCTACATTATGGTTAATGTTGATGCCCAAAATTGCTTTAAACTACGCGATAATTATCACCGGCAAAACTGAGTGGCCACACCTAAAGGTTAACGGCGGTTTATGCCGTATATGCCCGTATATTTATTTGACAAGACGATGCCCGCGACTTCATCCGCGTGGATTTAGGTTTTTAAAAATCCCGTGGAAACTCTTTGTTTTTCCTAAGCTCCTTTGAGCTCATACTGTTAAAAGTCATGCATTAAAATGGAACTGCAGTAATGAGTATTAATTTTTAATAGTTCTTTCCAATCACTAAAGTTTTCCCAATGAAAGTTCCATCGAAATCAGTCCAGCATTTTGGAGATAGACAAACACAAATTATAATGCACCCCAGATGATAATTCAGACGCCCAAAGGTTCCTGTGCAGAAGAAAGAAAAGAAAAAAAAAGGTTACAAAGAAAGAGAAGATAGTTGACTATAAAAATGCATAGGAAACGTACTCTATAAGTCTTAAATGTTGTACTTATATGTAGGTATCTCTCCCGTACCAATACGTGCGTTCCCATCGAGCTCGCGGCGCACAATGGCGAACGTAGATGTGGCCGCTTTAACGCTATAATTATAGCGTTAACGTCTTTGATGTACCGCCACCTGACTTATCGCCAAATGCTACGGTGGTATACGGCGATTGTCACCGTTAATCGTGGCCACACCTACGGTTAACGTCCGAATACGCGATAATCACCGTTAATGTGGCCGCTACATAACCATACTAAATGTACCGATAGGCTTCTGGCGCGTCACGAGTCACGACACGCCACGACACGTAAGTGTGGTTCCGACCTTATTCACAAACTGTCAATCAAGTTTGTACTTAACCTATAAATCCTGTTTGTTACATGAACCATGGTTTGTTACAATATCTTTGGCTAAACCTTAAAATAATTAATACAATTTTCATATTATAATTATTAGTTTCTTTAACATGTTCCTTTTATATTGCAGAAAACTAGATTCCAATATTCCTTGTTTGTTCAATTTGTTTGCCGAGTAGAGAATTTCTGTCCGAGCAGAATAGAATGAATTATTCAGTGTACCCTACCCTGTGACTGTGAAAATAGGTGTGGAATATGTAGATGAATAGTGGATTAAATAATTTCATCAGATAAATAATACATGATGAACAGAAGTTACCTACTGGATGTACCTACTTCTCAAAGCACGTACCTATATTCTAGATGCTGTTTAAAATGTACTCTATCATATTCTGTGTGATACAGTAATCAATAATCTGTGAAAGCATGTTGAAACTTCAAAGGGAAAACAATAAACATTAAAAATGCGGTGTTGTGTGCCTTTCTGCAAAAATACTCCCGACAATGTGTCTGCAGAGAACAAGGGAATTAGTTTTCACGCGTGAGTATTATTGAGTTTAATACACGTAAGACGGAGGCTGTTGTTCTCGTTAGTTCTCCGGTCTTCCAGTAGACTGGCATTCCTTCCATGCTGATGTCGCGTATGAGTAAGCATAGTGTGGGGTTCCAATATTATGTCGACAGACGGCAAATGTATTAACACAGTCATCAGACAAATCTTCAGTATTAACTAGTCATCATCATCATCATCATCATCATGATCAACCCATTACCGGCTCGCTACAGAGCACGGGTCTCCTCTCAGAGTGAGAAGGGTTTTGGCCATAGTCTACCACGCTGGCCAAGCGGATTGGCAGACTTCACACACCTTTGAGAACGTTATGGAGAACTCTCAGGCATGCAGGTTTCCTCACGATGTTTTCCTTCACCGTTAAAGCAAGTGATATTTAAATACTTAAAACGCACATAACTCCGAAAAGTTAGAGGTGCGTGCCCAGGATCGAACCCACGACCTCCGATTAGAAGTCGGTCGTCCTAACCACTAGGCTATCACATAGGCTATTTATTAACTAGTATGAACCAATAATTCTTTATTATCTTAACAGCAGTTGAAATGATTAAGAAACTGTAATGATGATGTGTTGAAAAGTGTTCAATACATTAAATATGAACTTTTAAAAACTTCAGGACCTCTACTTATGAATCCACAATTCTAACTAGGTACTTACCCACCAAAGATTAGCCCAGCCCCCAGTTACATTTTACAGGTCAAATGACACTGTGCTAGCTTTGTCCAGTTAATTGAAGTCAGTTGATTTTTAACCATAAATATATTATTTACAACAGTACAATATAATAATACATCAATGATGGCAGTAATATTGCAATTGGAAATTCATATAGTTGTGTACATTTTCATTGCTACCAAAAGACATTTTGCATATTATGTCTCTCAATTATAAGTTTAAGGTTTTTATAAAACACAAACGAATTGAAAAATCTTATTTTAAAAGATACACAAAAACCATGGACATAAATTGCTCGAAAAGCCAACAATAATTTTAGTTAACCATATTGTGAGATTTTGATAAATAATTAAAAAAACCTTGACTGACTCTGGTTTGTGAAGAGCCCACACTCTTTGCAAACCAGGGCACGTTTGGAACCCACAGTCTTAATTTCAAGTGTTTTAAGAACTTATCCACCATTACCTCCCTTCTATGTACTTGTAAAATTGATGTTCAAAAAGTGTACAGTGTAACAATTTTGAATAAAGTTTATTTGACTTTGAATTTGACGATTTGACTTTGAACAGTGCCTTGTTGTGTTTGTTAGTTCCAGCCCTGCTGGCTGCTGGTCTGATCAGTAAACAGCTGGTGCAGATCTATCAGTGGTCAGAACATATTGAAAATCCACTGTAAAGGTTTAGGTTTTCACTATAATTCAGAATAATTACTGCTAGGTACTGCTAGTGCATAACAAAAATGGTAATTTGCAGTTTCCCCAGTGAAGTGTGTCTCCGTGGTGCTTGGCTCAGAGCCCTCGGCAAGCAAGGCAGTCACCTGCCAGACTCTGCCGTGGTCTGCTCACAGCATTTTCTAGATGAGGACATTTATGAAACAGACAGTGGCTTAAAGCAGATTCGTACTGGTGCTCTTCCTTCAACAGTGCAGGTAACATCTCAACCATGTCATGTATTGCTTGTAAGTCCAAAGTAACTGAGACTGATCATATGTAACTGAGGAATAGAAGCAATTGAAGCTACAGCATTGTATGGACATAGTAATGTAGAAGTAACTAGTGGTGTATTTACAGGTTTGCGTGATATGCCTAGATACAGACAGCAAGCTGTTACTAATGAGTAAACACAAATTGGAAGAAACATATGAGAAATTATCTGGATATGCTGTAAGTTAATCTATGATCTATAGCTATGTATTGTGTAAGCACTTTGTAAGTATTAGTAACTAAGCAGGGAAGAATGGATTATGTAAGGATGTTTGAATACTTTAATTATATGAGGTAAGGGGAATAGGTTCTTCATATTTTATTTACACATTCAAGAGTTTTTTTTTTTCAAACTTTTATGACATTTATTAGTAATGTGTAGTGCTGTAAGAGACAAACAAGTAGAAATCTGACAGCGCAAGGTCAGGGTTATACGGTGGATGCATTCACACTTACCAGACTCAGCTTTTTCAATTTTTGCTTAATGGCTAAATATGTATAGTCCGTTTCAATAGAGTTGAGCTAAAATAAACCAACACACCTTTTTGCTTGTTTGTAGTATAAACTTAAATCATGCCAAGTTTCATTTCAATCCATTCTGTAGTTTTTTAGCAAAAATGTATGTTTGTTTACATTTTAGCTTTTCCTCAATTTTTAGGGTTCCATGCCCAAAGGGTAAAATGGGACCCTATTACTAAGACTCCGCTGTCTGTCTATCCATCTCTCACCAGGCTGTACTTATCACATTAACCGTGATAGTTAGAGAGTTGGAATTTTCACAGGTGATGTATTTCTGTTGCCGCTATAACAACAAATACTGAAAAACAGTATAAAATAAATATTTAAGGGGGCTCCCATACAACAGACATGATTTTTTTGACGTTTTTATAACGGTACGGAACCCTTCATGCGCGAGTCCGACTCGCACTTGGTCGGTTTTTTACTTTAGTCTCATCAACTATCGGCAGTAAAGCTCAGAACCGATGATTTTACCCGGCAATAAAAGCTCATAATGAACTATGCCCGCAAGCCCACCATAACATAATATAAACATAATATGACATTATTGCACATTAATCCAGGTTTCACCACTTAGAAAGACTTGACCTCCCTGACTTATTGTGTTGTTTCAGTTGTGTGATCAAGGAAACCTGAAACAAACAGTTTGTGTACAATGTGCGCAGAGATTGATAAATTTTAGTCAATTCAGAGACAAGATATTGAGAGCCCGTGCACTGATGATGGACTTAGTTGAAAAACATGAATCTGTGAGTACATAATACATATGTACATCTTTAGTATACATAAAATCGGAGCTTATCATGATTATCAGAAAAATAGTAACATAATCCAAATGTATGATTTTTGGCAGTCTGTCTATCTGTTACATTACATTGTGCAACTGATGAACAGATCAACACAAAATTTTGTACAAAGATAGCTTGCATCCTGGAGATGAACCAATACACTTGCGACCCCTTTCATCCATATATGTATACTTGTTCCTCTTTTGTAGAACATCTGATCGGAAATGATGTACTAATTCAACACTAAACTTGTTTCTGAACAGATAACGAGGCGACATATAAAGATGATAAACCGCACAACAAACCAACTGAAGAGTGATATTGTGGTGACAACGCTAGGTCCTGACCCCTGCGACCTGTACATACTAGAACACCCCTCAGAGGACGAACAGACAGATTCAGAGGCGACCGTACTCAGAGTCGTAGTGAAAAACGAAGGAAGTTATGACTCCATGTCGGTGGATGAAGACACGGAAGTGGCGAACGAAGATGACAATAATGCAGACTGTGTTAACTGCTATAATCAATCATCCAATGCTAGCATAAAGTTGGAACCAAAATTATTGGATGAAGCTGTTTCCCGAGCTCTGGAGAAAAAACGAGCAGTTGTTGAACAAAATGCTGGAACACGGGATCTGTTGAAGTTCGAAAGTACTCCCTTCCAATGTACTGTTTGTTTTGAAGAATTTCTCCACGAACATACACACATGCAACACATGAGAACGCATCTCCAGGTGAGATTGTCTCCGCTTTCTGACAATTTCTTAAGTTCATACGATCGTCTGTATAACCCGGCAGAATTTGTTGTGGGCCGGGGCGCGTTTGGAACCCTCGTAGTTTTAATTTTAAGTGATTATCCCCATTGCCTCACTTTGGTCCATATGTATGTATGTATTTTCGCGATTATTTCAAAAACTAATGAACCTATTTCGATAATTTTTTCGGTTGTCGTCGGTTTAATTTTTCCTAAAACATGGGTTGTGTATTGTATGTACGTTGTATTCGGCAGGACGGTGCGCGCGATGGTGAGTGTGTCGCGTCTCAAGCGTGCGAGCCTCGTACTGTGAGCTCCGGCTCCTCGCACTCTTCACTCCTCACTGACAACAGGTCAGTATACGACTCGCTGATATTCTATTATAGCTTTTGAACTGAAACTTGAGTACAAAATCTATATTTAATTTCTAGTCTATTCGGACCACCGAGACCACCAGTCTCATGAGTGGGAGGTCCCGGGTTCGATTCCCAACAGGGGCATTTCGAGATTTTATAATTTCTTTGATTTTTTAAATTGAAAAATGCTAAATACTAAACCCCTAATACTACAAGTAGGTATAAGACAAATGGATTTTGTTTAAGTAATATAATAATAGCACAAAGTTTTGTATAGCGGTCTCCTTGTGCCCTGTATCACGGTATTATCGTGATACCCTGTTGCTAGTGAGCACCTTCTCTATAAAGCTGCTCTGCACTAGCGAGCGGCTCGCCAGTGCACTGTACATACATTCTGATATTATCGTGATACCCTGTTGCTAGTGAGCACCTTCTCTATAAAGCTGCTCTGCACTAGCGAGCGGCTCGCCAGTGCACTGTACATACATTCTGATATTATCGTGATACCCTGTTGCTAGTGAGCACCTTCTCTATAAAGCTGCTCTGCACTAGCGAGCGGCTCGCCAGTGCACTGTACATACATTCTGATATTATCGTGATACCCTGTTGCTAGTGAGCACCTTCTCTATAAAGCTGCTCTGCACTAGCGAGCGGCTCGCCAGTGCACTGTACATACATTCTGATATTATCGTGATACCCTGTTGCTAGTGAGCACCTTCTCTATAAAGCTGCTCTGCACTAGCGAGCGGCTCGCCAGTGCACTGTACATACATTCTGATATTATCGTGATACCCTGTTGCTAGTGAGCACCTTCTCTATAAAGCTGCTCTGCACTAGCGAGCGGCTCGCCAGTGCACTGTACATACATTCTGATATTATCGTGATACCCTGTTGCTAGTGAGCACCTTCTCTATAAAGCTGCTCTGCACTAGCGAGCGGCTCGCCAGTGCACTGTACATACATTCTGATATTATCGTGATACCCTGTTGCTAGTGAGCACCTTCTCTATAAAGCTGCTCTGCACTAGCGAGCGGCTCGCCAGTGCACTGTACATACATTCTGATATTATCGTGATACCCTGTTGCTAGTGAGCACCTTCTCTATAAAGCTGCTCTGCACTAGCGAGCGGCTCGCCAGTGCACTGTACATACATTCTGATATTATCGTGATACCCTGTTGCTAGTGAGCACCTTCTCTATAAAGCTGCTCTGCACTAGCGAGCGGCTCGCCAGTGCACTGTACATACATTCTGATATTATCGTGATCCCCTGTTGCTAGTGAGCACCTTCTCTATAAAGCTGCTCTGCACTAGCGAGCGGCTCGCCAGTGCACTGTACATACATTCTGATATTATCGTGATACCCTGTTGCTAGTGAGCACCTTCTCTATAAAGCTGCTCTGCACTAGCGAGCGGCTCGCCAGTGCACTGTACATACATTCTGATATTATCGTGATACCCTGTTGCTAGTGAGCACCTTCTCTATAAAGCTGCTCTGCACTAGCGAGCGGCTCGCCAGTGCACTGTACATACATTCTGATATTATCGTGATACCCTGTTGCTAGTGAGCACCTTCTCTATAAAGCTGCTCTGCACTAGCGAGCGGCTCGCCAGTGCACTGTACATACATTCTGATATTATCGTGATACCCTGTTGCTAGTGAGCACCTTCTCTATAAAGCTGCTCTGCACTAGCGAGCGGCTCGCCAGTGCACTGTACATACATTCTGATATTATCGTGATACCCTGTTGCTAGTGAGCACCTTCTCTATAAAGCTGCTCTGCACTAGCGAGCGGCTCGCCAGTGCACTGTACATACATTCTGATATTATCGTGATACCCTGTTGCTAGTGAGCACCTTCTCTATAAAGCTGCTCTGCACTAGCGAGCGGCTCGCCAGTGCACTGTACATACATTCTGATATTATCTTACAGACAGGCCGTTCAGAAGCTGCATGACGAAACACACTCTTCTGCAGAGTTGGCTCAAACTGCAGGTAAGTGACCAATGATAGTCAACTCATCTATATGGACTTACCCGTCGTCCTAATTGGCAAACGATCGCACGATCGATACGATCGATTTCGTCGCACGATCGATACGATCGATTTCGTCACACGATCGACACGATCGATTTCGTCACACGATCGACACGATCGATTTCGTCACACGATCGACACGATCGATTTCGTCGCACGATCAAATCGAACATGTGGATCCCGTAAGAGTGTCCTATTGAAGCTCGTAAGCCAAAATTACATTAAGTTCGTACATAAGAATGATAACTAGGTGTGTTATATACTAAAACCTTCCTGAAATTATGTAGTAAAAAAATTATAAAAAACGGTTTTTGAAATAATCACGAACATAAATACATACATACGGGTCGAATACGGAACCTTTTTACAAGTCGGTTAAAAACAATAGCCACTGTCACTCGGGATAATGTAAATATTCTAACGATACCTCATGTAATCGAAATCTGTGGAGTTATTTAAAAGTGACGGTGGAATATAGAAACGTTGAAAGTTTCATGATAAATATATTTTGTTTCAGTCGGCCCTTTGACCGCGAGACATGCGACGAGTAACGAGAACAAAGTCCACAGAAGTCCACAAGTGGACAAAGTTAACAATGGACAATCAGACGAGCTGTCGTACGACACCCACAGTGTACCGGATATTAGTAGATTAACTAATTGTGTAGTCGAATTGTATGACGTTTTCAAAAAATCAGTTTTTCAGGTCGCGAGTCAGAATGAACACATCGGACGAGACACTAATAAAGTAAAAGTTAGCAATCGTAATGTATCTGATACTTTACGAAGAACCGAATGTTCTGATGATAACGAGGATGAAACTTGTTTACTTATTGGCAGGAATTTGTTTACTTGTGATGTATGTAGAAAAATGTTCAAACGAAAATGTCACCTAGTTGTACACATACAAACTCACACTGAAGTAAAACCGTTCGCTTGCAAGTGTTGCAAATACGAATCTAAATATAAAAAGGACTTAACGGCTCACATGCGAACACACACTGGTGAAAAGCCTTATTCTTGCAAGTTATGCAAATATAAATGTTCAGAAAGTGGTAATTTAGTGAGGCACATGAAAATACACACTGGCGAAAAACCCTATTGTTGTGAGTTATGCAAATATAAATGTTCAGATAGTAGCTCTTTAGTGAAGCACATGAGAACTCACACTGGTGAAAAGCCTTATTCTTGCAAGTTATGCAAATATAAATGTTCAGAAAGTGGTAATTTAGTGAGGCACATGAAAACACACACTGGCGAAAAACCCTATTGTTGTGAGTTATGCAAATATAAATGTGTAAGAAAAGTAAATTTGGCGACTCACATGAGAACTCACACTGGTGAAAAGCCTTATTCTTGCAAGTTATGCAAATATAAAGGTTCAGAAAGAGGTAATTTAGTGAAGCACATGAAAACACACACTGGCGAAAAACCCTATTGTTGTGAGTTATGCAAATATAAATGTTCAGATAGTAGCTCTTTAGTGAGGCACATGAGAACTCACACTGGTGAAAAGCCTTATTCTTGTGAGTTATGCAAATATAAATGTGTACAAAAAGGAAGTATGGCGATTCACATGAGAACTCACACTGGTGAAAAGCCTTATTCTTGCAAGTTATGCAAATATAAATGTTCAGGAAGTGGTAATTTAGTGAAGCACATGAAAACACACACTGGCGAAAAACCCTATTGTTATATAAATATTTTATATTAATAATATTTTATATTATATTTTATATTATAATATTTTATATTAATAATATTGTTATAGTAATAATATAACCATAACTGGTGACATAAATATAAATATTATTTCAAAACTTATGGAAAATGCCTATGACCGCAATAATAGAATAAATTACCTAAACATGATATATCTTCATGGGCTATTTCCAGGACATTCACTACCAACCAGGGATGATAATTGTCTTGATCACTTTCTTCTAAAAATAGATAAGACTAAATTTAATGCATCTATAGCTGTTCTCAATACTACTATTACTGATCATCGTATGATACTTCTACATGTAGCCAATATTAATTACGGATTGAAATGCCCAAAAATTAAGACAAAAACAGATTTTAATGAAGCACTTAAAAGTCTTGCTACTAAAAATATTTCATTATTGCTTCATTGTAATAATCCGGAAATAATAATTGAAGAATTAACTAATAACATAAAGGATTCTCTAAATAAAAACACAAGAACTATACTTATTCCAAACAGTAGGCGCGTAATTAAACCTTGGATAACCCCAGGAATTTTGCGCTGCATAAAACATAGAAATAAATTGCAGAAAAATGTTCGTTCTGATCCCACTAATGAACTTTTGAGGTGTACTTACAAAAGATATCGTAATTATTGCAATAACTTGATAAAAAAATTGAAACGCAAATATGAAAAAGAACAGTTGGCTAATTCGACAAAAAATTATAAAGTTCTTTGGAAAAATATTAAAAGCTTTACTTTTCGAGGCAATTCTAACTCTAATAATTCAGATCTCTTGAGTTGTAAGTCCTCACCTACTGAGTCTGTTAATCATGTTAATACTTTTTTCGCTGGAATAGGAAAAACGTTGGCTGAAAATGTTATAACAAACAATCCACAACAACAATCACCTAAGTTCACTACTTCATCCTACAATCACTATTCATCTTTTGGTCTTCTTGATACTTGTCCTAAAGAAGTTAATGCCATACTCATGAACCTTAAAACGCATAGTGCCCCAGGTTGGGACAATATTCCGACGGAATTTCTTAAACTGGCAAACAATTTAATAACTCCTATTATTGCACATTTTGCTAATCTTTGCTTTAGGAAGGGTGTATTTCCTGCAATTTTAAAAAAATCTATTATTACACCAGTGTATAAGAGTGGTAACAGGGATGACGTAAACAATTATAGGCCTATCTCGGTATTGCCTGCTATTTCAAAAATCCTTGAAAAGTTAATTAATACTAGACTGCTTAATTATTTGGATCAACGTAATATTTTATCTGAATCACAATATGGATTAAGACGAGGGAAATCTACTGAAGATGCAGTTGCAGCTCTTAGTTCTTTGATTGTAAAACGGTTAGATACTAAAAGTAAATGTCTTACAGTTTTTCTTGATCTCAAAAAAGCTTTTGACACTGTCTCCGTGCCCATTCTTTTGCAAAAACTGGAATCGATTGGAATAAGAGATATACCTTTGTCCTTGTTCCAGAGCTACTTAAGTGGGCGCACTCAGATGGTTAGGATTGATAATTACATTAGTAACGAGATAGACATTAATAGTTATGGCGTTCCACAAGGCAGTGTTTTAGGCCCTACCTTGTTTTTGATATATATTAATGAGCTATGTAACTTACAGATTCAAAATGGTCAGGTTTTCTCTTATGCAGATGACACTGCAATTGTCTTTGCTGCTAATTCTTGGGAAGAAGTTCGTAATCATGCTGAAAGAGGGCTTTCTATTATTGCTAAGTGGTTAAGTTGGAATCTCTTGTCATTAAATACAGCAAAGACAAACTACATGTGTTTTTCTATTTGTGAACGTTCTCAACCTGTAAGCAA
This sequence comes from Melanargia galathea, assembly GCA_920104075.1. Taxonomy (NCBI): domain Eukaryota; kingdom Metazoa; phylum Arthropoda; class Insecta; order Lepidoptera; family Nymphalidae; genus Melanargia; species Melanargia galathea. The sequence continues at coordinate 17,031,197 of OV049874.1, read as the reverse complement.
TTATGCAATAAAAATTCATACATGTGTACTACAGTTAGGGCATGATGAGAAAAATTGTGACTGTCCTGTCTTAAATAAGGTCTCTTGTGTAAAGTACCTCGGTGTGTTGATAGATTATCAAATGAATTGGTATTCACATATAGATCAACTATCTAACAGGATAAGAAAATTAATATACATATTTAAAAATTTGAGACATATAGCGTCTAAGAAAGTCTTAATTTCCGTTTATTTAACCATTGCACAATCTATAATAACCTACTGTATAACGGTTTGGGGCGGGGCAGCTAAAACTAGGGTTCTTGAGTTGGAGAGGGCCCAACGATCCCTTATAAAAGTTATGCTTTTTAAACCATACATTTTTCCTACAACAAAAGTTTATTCTGTCTCTGGTTTACTTTCAGTTAGAAAATTATACTTTTTAAACATAGTTTTACGTAAGCACAAATCTTTACCGTATGTACCTCCCACCAAAAGAATTTCATACATTGTGGCAAAAACAACTCGTTGTAGGACTGCTTTTGCGCGTAGCCAACATCTTTCACAATCAAATTATTTATATAACTTATTTAACAGGATACTTAACATATATCCACTACAATTACATGCTTGCAAAGAATATATGATAAAATATTTATTACCACTTAATTATGAAGAAGTTGAAATCTTATTAAAACGTATTTTATAAAATATATATATTTTTAAATTGAATTAATAAAATAATTTAATACCTACAGCTAATATAACGCACATATTCCGTTTCCCATACATCATATGCACATACACATGCACGCACGCACACGCATACACATGCACATCCACACAAACACACACACACACAAACACACACACACACACACACACACACACACACACACACACACACACACATATCCACGCCCACACCCACTAGAACGCATGCTCTTACTTATATTTATATTATTATAAAAATAACTTAAACTAAATTATTATAAAAATAACAATAAACTAACCTATAAATTATGTCGGTATGATTCTATGTTGTTATGAAGAGCGGGGTCTTCTAACACAGGTGACTTAATCACTTAAAAGAAGACTCCAGCCCCTGTTCTAGTTATTAATTTTAGTTATGAAATAAAGCATTTTTATTTTATTTATTTATTGTTGTGAGTTATGCAAATACGAATGTGCACAAAAAGGAAATTTGGCGATTCACATGAGAACTCACACTGGTGAAAAGCCCTATTCTTGTGGGTTGTGTAAATATAAATGTTCAGATAATAGATCTTTAGTGAGCCACATGAGAACTCACACTGGTGAAAAGCCTTATTCTTGTCAGTTGTGCAAATATAAATGTGTGCACGTAAAAGATATTTGGCGATTCACATGAGAACTCACATTGCGATACCTCTGGGCTCAAAGGGCGTATAGCACAAAACAGTAACTTTTCAGGAGAGCCAAAAAACCTAAAAAATAAAACAAAATTAGCTATAACTTTTTTGTCTTAATGATTATATAAAAACAATCTATGAGAAAAATACTTATATTTTCCCATATTTTAAGTAAATATTATTAAATGATGTCTAACTATAATAGTTTCCAAAATAGTATGTGCTTTACTACCTAAAAAAAACTACAAAATGTTCTTTACACCCATTAAAAAACAGCTAACATTATTAACTTAGGCAGTAAATGTAACCTAGCGTAAAAAAGTTGTGTAATATTATGTAGTAAATGATAACAGCAATGTTTAATTGTGTTGTAAATCACAAAGTTTGCATTTTAAATTGTATAACTTTCATAATAAAAAGGGTTAAGCGAGGTGGGGGGTACCCCATCCCGTTCTGATGGATTATTCCCATAATCTCCATCTTAATGGGGATTATGGGAATAACCAAAAAGCTTTTTAAAAAGTAAGAGATAGATAATTGAAGAGTTATTGTTAATAGTTTTTATTATCTATACTACCTATATTAAGATAATAAAGCGGAAGTGTTTGTTTGTTTATTTGAACGCGCTATACTCTGAAAGTACCTGTCGGATTTGAAAAATTCTTTTTGCATTTGGTAGTCCAATTTTCGGAGAACGTTATAGGCTATTTATTATTCTTAAAATCTTCCTTCTTTATTTCTTAAATCTAGAGGGGTAAAATGGGGGTAGAAAGTTTGCATGAAAGTCCTATGTTTTTAAAGTTACAGACCTGAAAATCGGCATTTAGATTATTATTATAAATAATAAAAACCTGTATATTTTATTCTGAAAAATCTTCCCTTAAGGGTGGTAAAATAGGGGGTGAAAGTTTTAATTATATTATTGCTATTATCACCTTGAAATTTGGAATGTAGGTTCATTCTAGGGCTTAAATATCAACGTAGAAAAGATTTCACGAAAATGTCTTCCCCTCTAAGGGGTAAAATAGGGTAGGAAGTTTATATGAATGTTTTCGTTAGGTTTTTGAAGCTACAGATATGAGAAGTATAAGTAATGAAAGGACAAACAAGAAAGTTTTAAGCAATTTTTGGGTTATTCATCTTTAGAATTATTTTCTTTTTCAGTATTATTTTCATCTTCTTTATTTTCTTCATCAGTTTCATTTAATGTATCACAAACATTAGAGCTCCATGGAAGCTTTCTATATTCTTCATGAAATCTCTTAGGTATAGTTCCGTTGTCACAAAGACGTGTCAAATCCATGTATTTTTGTTTGTATATGTTTAATTTAGTTGTGGCTTAACTTCTCCCGCTTCCTGCTTTTTGTTTTCGCTTGACTTGTCCTTTGCTTTACTTTTTCCTTTGCCTTTTCCTTGTTCTTTTCATTTTCCATTAACGTTATATTTTGAGTTTCAGCTACCTCTATGGCTAGCTCCATGGAATATTTGACAAATATTTAGTTTTCGTATTTCTTTTTAAATGTAGCAATTCTAATCTGTTTTAGTTTTATATTTTTCAATGTGTTTGGAGTGAAAGTATTGGCAGTTAATTGATCAAAATTCCGAAAATCGGTGTAGTCGATAAGAAAGACTTTGTATGGCTTAGATTTTTCCGAGCGGTCTCAAAGTATGTCGGCCATTGCGACGGACTCCATACAATTAATTTTTGCACTTCTCTTGCAATCGTGGTGTGGACAGAGTCAACAGACATATACATATGTATGACCAGGCAAAAGATAATTTATTTGTATTAATGCTATATTAATTGCCGACTTTAGAAAATAGTTAATAGTGGACAATACCGTTTTATTTTTATTTTGGCCGCTACAGGAGTCACAGTATAAAATAATGTTTTTTATGCCAATTCTATATTTCTCTTCTAAGTACTTTAAAAGACAAGAGGCAATATCATTGCTTCCACGTTTGCCGTCGCTCTCTTCCCAGTTATAGCAGTAAACTTCCTGTGTGCTGCTTCCGAATTAAGATAAAGATAATAATGAAATGATAAAGAATGAAAAACTGAATACAATTATTATGAACACCATGAACCCCAAAATTAGCTTTACGCCTTTTGAGTCTGAAATAATAGAATAATGTGCTTTACACCCTAAACTTCAGGAAATATTTATAATTATTTTTAGGTTGTATAGTACAGGTGCTGTTATGTTGAATGAGAATTAATGCGTTATACGCCTTAATACTCATAATTGGAATCCTATACAACCTAGGACATTTTTAACTTACGCAGTAATGTCATTTACAGCCCGATTTCCTGTTTCATTGTGGTTTAGCAGCCTAAAATAGATGGGGCAAGTAAAGAACATTTTTGTGCGAATTTGGCAACTTCATATATACCAATCGATAGAGAATGAAAAACTGAATACGATGGTATTAATAACTCAATTTGCCCCAAAATGTGCTTTACGCCCTTTGAGCCCAGAGGTATCGACTGGTGAAACACCTTATTCTTGTGAGTTGTGCAAATATAAATGTTCACAAAAAGGATATTTGGCGATTCACATGAGAACTCACACTGTTCTTGTGAGTTATGCAAATATAAATGTGCAAGTAAAGGACATTTTGTGAGGCACATGAGAACTCACACTGGTGAAAAACCTTATTCTTGCGTGTTATCTATACTAATATAATAAAGCGGAAGAGTTTGTTTGTTTGTTTGTTTGTTTGTTTGTTTGTTTGAACGCGCTAATCTCTGGAAGTACCTATCGGATTTGAAAAATTCTTTTTGCATTTAGTCCAACTTCTGGGACAGGTTATAGGCTATTTAATATCCCTAAAATCTTCCCCTAAGGGGGTAAAATTGGGGTAGAAAGTTTGTATGAAAGTCCTATGTTTTTAAAGTTACAGACCTGAAAATTGACATTATTTTGAAAAATCTTCCCTTAAGGGTGGTAAAATAGGGGATGAAAGTTTTAATGGGAAATTTTAATTATAATTTTGCTATTATCAACTTGAAATTTGGAAGGTAGTTTAAGGGCCGGCCCGCACTTACGCGGCGCTGCGCGTCGCTGCACTGCGCGGCACAAAGCGTCAAAATATTCTTTCTATCATTTTGTATGGGGCATATCGCACTTACGCGGCGCCGCGCAGCGCCGCTCTAGGCCGGCCCTTATTCTAGGGCTTAGATATCAGCCTAGAAAATATTTCACGAAAATCCTCCCCTAAGGGGGTAAAATGGGGGTAGGAAGGTTATGTTTTTGAAGTTACAGAAATACAGATATGAAAATAGGCATTTAGATTATAATTTTTAAATGATAAAAAGCTGTTTAAGTTAATCTGGAAAATCTCCCCTCAAGGGTGGTAAAATAGGGGATGAAAGTTTTTATCAAAGTCCTATGTTTTTAAAGTTAATGACCTGAAAATCGGCATTTAGATTATGAGTTTTAAATAATAAAACTCTGTATATATTTTATTTTGAAAAATGTTCTTTTAAGGGTGGTAATATAGGGGATGAAAGTTTAAATGGGAACTAAAAACGATCGCAGCGCCCTCTGGCGGCCTAACTTGAAGCGATCACAGTGCCCTCTGCCGGCCAAAACTGGAAACTAAAAAAACTATCACAGTGCGCCCTCTGGCGGCCTAAGCCGGAAACTTGAAGCAATAGCAGCGCCCTCTAGCAGCCGAAACTGGAAACTAAAAAAACCGATTGCAGCGCCCTCTAGCGGCCAAAACTGGAAACTAAAAAACGATAACAGCACCCTCTGGCGGCCTAAGCCGGAAACTTTAAGCAATAGCAGCGCCTTCTAGCAGCCAAAACTGGAAACTAAAAAAAAAACAATTGCAGCGCCCTCTTGCGACCAAAACTGGAAACTAAAAACGATCGCAGCGCGCTCTGGCGGCCTAACTTGAAGCGATCACAGCGCCCTCTGGCGACCTAAGCCGGAAACTTGAAGCTCTAGCAGCCAAAACTTTAAACTAAAAAGTTATGAGTTTTAAATAATAAAACTCTGTATATATTTTATTTTGAAAAATCTTCACACCGCCCTCTGGCGGCCATAACTGGAAACTAAAAAACGATCACAGCACCCTCTGGCGGCCTTAGCCGCAAACTTGAAGCAATAGCAGCTCCCTCTAGCAGCCAAAACTAGAAACTAATAAAACAATTGCAGCGCCCTTTTACGGCCAAAACTGGAAACTAAAAACGATCGCAGCACCCTCTGGCGGCCTAACTTGAAGCGATCACAGTGCGCCCTCTGGCGGCCTAAGCCGGAAACTTGAAGCAATAGCAGCATCCTCTAGCAGCCGAAACTGGAAACTAAAAAAACCGATTGCAGCGCCCTCTAGCGGCCAAAAGTGGAAACTAAAAAGCGCTAACAGCACCCTCTGGCGGCCTAAGCTGGAAACTTTAAGCAATAGCAGCGCCTTCTAGCAGCCAAAACTGGAAACTAAAAAAAACAATTGCAGCGCCCTCTTGCGACCAAAACTGGAAACTAAAAACGATCGCAGCGCGCTCTGGCGGCCTAACTTGAAGCGATCACAGCGCCCTCTGGCGACCTAAGCCGGAAACTTGAAGCTCTAGCAGCCAAAACTTTAAACTAAAAAGTTATGAGTTTTAAATAATAAAATTCTGTATATATTTTATTTTAAAAAATCTTCACACCGCCCTCTGGCGGCCATAACTGGAAACTAAAAAACTATCACAGCACCCTCTGGCGGCCTTAGCCGCAAACTTGAAGCAATAGCAGCTCCCTCTAGCAGCCAAAACTAGAAACTAATAAAACAATTGCAGCGCCCTCTTACGGCCAAAACTGGAAACTAAAAACGATCGCAGCGCCCTCTGGCGGCCTAACTTGAAGCGATCACAGCGCCTTCTGGTGACCGAAGCCGGAAACTTTAAGCAATAGCAGCGCCCTCTAGCAGCCAAAACTGGAAACTAAAAACCCGATTGCAGCGCCCTCTGGTGGTCTAAGCCGGAAACTTGAAGCAATAGCAGCGCCCTCTAGCAGCCAAAACTGGAAACTGGATTTGTGACAAATCGAAATTCACGTGGGCGAAGCCGCGGGCAAAAGCTAGTTTATTAATAAATTCCAGATGTCAAAGGAAGTATGACCTCGGTATTAATCGCATTCCATGCTCTTTTTGTGCAAATGTTTGTATTGTCGGTTTTCTTAGGTAAGTAAATAATAATTATGCTTTTGTATTCATCGATTAAATTCTTTTACCTTACCTTCTTTTCTTTTCCAAAATATAGTGAAAGTAGCGTTAGCGTTCTCTGAAAGTACCTAATCGAGTCAAGCAAATATACCTACTATCTTTCAATATTTATAGGTAGGTACTTTGAACATAATATACAATAATTGATGCAATATAATAATAAACTGAACCTAGAAACTGATTGCTCCACCTACCGGGTCCAATTATTGTAAATCTAAACCCTCCAAGAACCAACTTGAATACACATAACAAATTTCATCAAAATCCGTAATAAAATAAAAAAATCCTACAACCCGACTGCAGAGCCACCAGGTAGGTGGCTCTGTGGTCCAATCATAAATCGAAACCTTCCCTGGACCTAATGAAATATACACAAAAAAATCATCAGAATCGGTCAAGCCGTTTCTGAGTTTGTGTGTGGATGAGCAGTTACGCGCTCTCGCTTGCACGCGGAACGTGACGGATGAGTCATCGTTTTCCTTGCGTGTAGCCGTTCACCGATTTACTTATAACTGCTCATCCACACGTTCGCCAACATGCTGGCCCATCTTATGGCCCAATATGTTGGCCCAACGTGTAGAGCGGGAGTTGGAAGGTATTGCAACGATGGCCCGCAAGTTGGCGCGAGATCCATTTTGTGTCGGTACATCAAAGGGTTTGGGACAGACTTTGGCCGCTCCATCCACACGTTGGAGGCAAGTTCAGTTTGCTACGAGCTCTCAGAGTGATCGCACGCATGCATGTCTTTTAAATTTTATATTCACGCGTCGTAACTAGTATAATGTGCACAAAATGGCAGTGATAATGACCAATGAAGAAACTTTTTGCTTTATAGAGCCCTACTAAGCCGAAAATTGTTTGTGGAACCCAAGAAATAAAATCACAAAAATAAAAAAATACAATTTTCGTATACACATTCACGTAGTTGCGGTATGCTGTGAATAATTAAACCGCAGCAGCTGTTAACGTCTCAATATTCAATTTAGTAAATACGTCCGCACATTGGCCCTAACCGGAGCATACTGAACGACCTTCCAACGTGTGGATGCGAACACAAACTCCTCGCCCAACACCTTCCAACATATCCGCCATCATGTTGGCCAACGTGTAGAGGCGCCTTAAGACGTTATCACGTCAGAAAAAAAGTCGTATTAAGTATAATATCTTCGAATCTTGTTCAAAGAACTGATGGACGTTGGGGTCCCAAGGTGCTTGACTGGCGACCTCGCACCAGCAAACGTAGCCTTGGAAGACCCCCACTAGATGGACGGACGATCTCAAGCGAGTCGCTGGTAGCCGATGGAAACAAGCGGCACAAGATCGTGTTCTGTGGCGATCCTTGCAAGAGAACTATGTCCAGCAGTGGACGTCTATTGGTTGAGACCAGTGGCGTAACTACACCGATGGGGGCCCGTGGCAAATTAATCAGATGGGGCCCCTTCTGCTCAGAAGGTCAACTAACGATAAAGTATATTCATTTTATTTTAAAATAAATCATGTAAGTACGTAAAGAAGGTACATAAAACGCTATTAAAATTAGTTGTTTTTCTAGTAACTTTCAATTTAAGAGCATGGACGAACATTTTGCTTAGTTTATGAACATTTTGTTCTGAAACAAAAAATGTGATGCAATATTCGTCTTAAGGTGCTGCCACACTACACACACTACACCGCCCACACCGCCGCGCAGTTACAAAATATGTTAGTAAACATTATTGTTAGTTAACATTTTGTCACAAATGTTAGCAAAGTTCTAAATGTTTATGAAACATTTTTAACAAATTTTTATTAAACACTAGCTTTTTCCCGCGGCTTCGCCCGCGTGAATTTCAATTTTTCACAAATCCTAAGGGAATCTTGGATATCTGCTTTCCGTTTTCGCTCCCTTTTCCAACCTTTATACCTACTTTCAAGGAAGTTTGCTATAGCTGTACTACCTATAGCTGTAGATAAAGATTTCGGGTTTTTTAAAATCCCGCGGGAACTGTGGATTTTTCGAGGATAAAAAGTAGCCTATGTTTTAAGTCAGAGTCATAATCTATCTCCATTCAAAATTTCAGCCAAATCGGTTCAGTAGTTGCGACGTTATAGAGTAACAAACATCCAAACATCCACACTTTCACATTTATAATATTAAGTAGGATTTTGCAACAAGTATAATAGACTAGTCAATAAGTTCAAAAACGTGAAAAATTCAGATAAAGGTCCTAAAAATATGAGCGATAGCTCATTCGATTCGGAATCACCTCTAGAAAAATGTTTTTGAAGAATTTTGGTGCAGGTGAAAAAATTGCAATTGTTATTAACAAAATAAGATGAAAAAAAAATGATACTTATTTCGTTTTATGTTAATAACTCAAAAAATATTTATATTATTAAAGCAATTTTGAAAAAAGCTCGTTAAAGAGGAGGCGCATAAAAAAGTCTCAACTTCCGAAACTCCATTATTATATCCGTCAAATTAAAGTATAACTTTATAAAGTACTAGCCGACCCCCGCGACTTCGTTCGCATGGATATAGGTTTTTATATAGAATCGGATCGGACCCCATAATTCTTTTTTGTACCTAAACTAAATGTATCCTAAGTTACTCCTTAACATCACCTATCTGCCATTGAAAGTTCCATCAAAATCGATCCAGCCGTTTCGGAGATTAGCTGGAACAAATAGACAGACCGACAAACATAAATTTAAACGCACACCAGTTTAAAATAAGGCGTGCGTTCAAAGATCCGGGTCCCAAGTTATTTGAACCCAATACTGAGGGTTGTAATGTCTGTCATTTCTGAACTAAAAAACCTATGACCTTGAAATATTTACGGAACAATATATAAAGCACTACCTTTCTAACACAAAAAGAATAAGTGAAATCGAACAACGCGTTAATGAATTACAGCTAAATACACGTTTTAACTTTCATCCCCTCTCCCAAGGGAACCGTGCTGAATTTCGGGATAAAAAGTATCCTATGTCCTACCTCGGAGTATAAACTCAAATCATACCAAGTTTCATTCGAATCCATTCAGTAGTTTCGGCGTGATGCGCGGCCAAGATACAGACAGACAGACAGACAGACAGACAAAAATGAAAAAAATTGCAGTTTTGGCTTCAGTATCGATTATAGAGTGCCAGCCAATAAAAATTTTCAAAATATCTTCAATGTACAGAATTGGATCTGTTACAGTTTTATTATATTACTAGCTGACCCCCGCAACTTCGTTCGCGTAGTTATAGGTTTTTATATAGGATCGGATCGGATCCCATAATTCTTTTATGTACTACTAACTAAATGTAGCTTAAGTTACTCCTTATAACATTAAAAGTTCCATTAAAATCGATCCAGCCGTTTCGGAGATTAGCTGGAACAAATAGACAGACCGACAAACATAAAATATAAACGCACACCAGTTTAAAATAAGCCGTACGTTCAAAGTTCCAGGTCCCAAGTTATTTGAACCCAATAAATGTGTGTCATTTCTGAACTAAAAAACCTATGACCTTGAAATATTTACGGGACAATATATAAAGTACTACCTTTCTAACAAAAAAAGAATGAGTGAAATCGAACAACGCGTTAATGAATTACAGCTAAATACACGTTTTAACTTTCATCCCCTCTCCCAAGGGAACCGTGCTGAATTTCGGGATAAAAAGTATCCTATGTCCTACCTCGGAGTATAAACTCAAATCGTACCAAGTTTCATTTGAATCCATTCAGTAGTTTCGGCGTGATGCGCGGCCAAGATACAGACAGACAGACAGACAGACAGACAGAAAGACAGACAGACAGACAGACAAAAATCAAAAAAATTGCAGTTTTGGCTTCAGTATCGATTATAGAGTGCCCTGCAATAAAAATTTTCAAAATATCTTCAATGTACAGAATTGGATCTGTTACAGTTTTATTATATTACTAGCCGACCCCCGCGACTTCGTCCGCCTGGATATAGGTTTTATATAGGATCGGATTGGATCCCATAATCCTTTTTTGCACCTAAATTAAATGTAGCCTAAGTTACTCCTTATAACATCACCTATCTGCCATTGAAAGTTCCATCAAAATTGATCCAGCCGTTTCGGTAATTAGCTGGAACAAATAGACAGATCGACAAACATAAATTTAAACGCACACCAGTTTAAAATAAGCCGTACGTTCAAAGATCCGGGTCCCAAGTTATTTGAACCCAATAAATGTCTGTCATTTCTAAACCAAAATACCTATGACCTTGAAATATTTACGGGACAATACTTAAAATACTACCTTTCTAACAAAAAAAGAATGAGTTAAATCGAACTACGCGTTAATGAATTACAGCTAAATACACGTTTTAACTTTCTTCCCCTCTCCCAAGGGAACCGTGCTGAATTTCGGGATAAAAAGTATCCTATAACCTACCTCGGAGTATAAACTCAAATCGTACCAAGTTTCATTCGAATCCATTCAGTAGTTTCGGCGTGATGCGCGGCCAAGATACAGACAGACAGACAGACAGACAGACAGACAGACAGACAGACAGACAGACAGACAAAAATGAAACAAATTGCAGTTTTGGCTTCAGTATCGATTATAGAGTGCCCTCCAATAAAAATTTTCAAAATATCTTCAATGTACAGAATTGGATCTGTTACAGTTTTATTATATTATAGATAGATAGATAGATAGATAACTTTATAAAGTTATACTTTAATTTGACGTTGAAAATAGGACTCCGCGCGGCGGTTACGGCATGCGCGCGCGAGCCTTCAGCAATGAAAATAATTTTTTATAACATAAAATGCGATTTTAAAAATTTGAAAAAATTTTAGTATCTTCTTAACACTTGAAAACATCGAGCCCTGAAGAAAAAAAAGTTTAATCACCATTTTTCAATAAGTTATATTCAATTGTAAACTAACAAATTTGTTCCCAATTTCCGTTGGCTTAAACAATGTGATGAAAGGTATAAAAAATTGACCTAAAAATTTTAAATTTCGTGGAGCCCTTCTGATATATATACTTCATAAGATCCTGTGATAAATTTTCGTAAAAGTTTATTAATTTGTTAATTATGATTTTTTATAATTGATGTATGTAAATCATATGATTTACAGGATTATTATGATTTTTCAATAGTTATAAAAAATCATAATTAACAAATTAATAATGATAAATTGATGTAATTAATATATTAAATGTTAGTATACTCCGGTGCTCACGGCCCTCTCGGGTCGGGGGCCCCTTTCGGCTCGGGGCCCGTGGCATTTTGCCGAAATGCTACCCTGTAGTTACGCCACTGGTTGAGACGACGACGACGACGACGAAGTATAATATAAGACAAAAAAAATTAGAGATGTCCTGCTTTTTTATCCAAATGTCCTGCTAGCAGGTCTGTTATGACATTTCCTAGATAAGTACTTTTCATGTGTTATATAGTGACATCTATCTATACTAATAAATAAAATTGAAGTGTCTGTCTGTAATTTCGAAATAACTACCACATATTAAGCTCATATGGTTATTTGAACGATACCATAACCGAATCACACGTTTTTAAAATTTTTGTCTGTCTGTCTGTCTGTTTGAACGGGCTAATCTTCGGAACGGCTGAACCGATTTTGACGGGACTTTCACAGACAAGTAGAGGATTAACCAAGGAGTAACATAGGCTACTTTTTTAACCGACTTTCAAAAAAGGAGTTGTGTTGAAATCGGTAAGTACCTATATTAAAAAACGCCCTGATAGGTATTTTCGCTGCGCGCGACGCGACGGCCGACGCTCGCGCTGCACGGAACTCCCCGCGCCGCGCCGCGCCGCGCGCCCCTGCGCCCGCCATACGTACGCCGCCGCGCGGCGGGCGGGTGCGGTGAAGAGGGTGCATGCTCCAATCTCCATTTCGAAATCTGTGATTTCGAACGAGGGAGCTAATGCGTGCGGATGTGTCCTGCGTTTTCGTAAATTTTATTTTGAATCGGAGATTTTGGGATTTGTGAAAAACCGAAATTCACGCGGGCGAAGCCGCGGGCAAAAGCTAGTAATATAATAAAACTGTAACAGATCCAATTCTGTACATTGAAGATATTTTGAAAATTTTTATTGGAGGGCACTCTATAATCGATACTGAAGCCAAAACTGTAATTTTTTTTATTTTTGTCTGTCTATCTGTCTGCCTGTCTGTCTGTCTGTCTGTCTGTCTGTCTGTCTGTCTGTCTGTATCTTGGCCGCGCATCACGCCGAAACTACTGAATGGATTTGAATGAAACTTGGTATGATTTGAGTTTATACTCCGAGGTAGGATATAGGATACTTTTTATCCCGAAATTCAGCACGGTTCCTTTGGGAGAGAGGATGAAAGTTAAAACGCGTATTTAGCTGTAATTCATTAACGCGTTGTTCGATTTCAGTCATTTTTTTTTTGTTAGAAAGGTAGTACTTTATATATTGTCCCGGAAATATTTCAATGTCATAGGTTTTTTAGTTTCGAAATGACAGACATTACAACCCTCAGTATTGGGTTCAAATAACTTGGGACCCGGATCTTTGAACGTACGGCTTATTTTAAACTGGTGTGCGTTTAAATTTATGTTTTTTGGTCTGTATATTTGTTCCAGCTAATCTCCAAAACGGCTGGATCGATTTTAACGGAACTTTCAATGGCAGATAGGTGATGTTATAAGGAGTAACTTAGGCTACATTTAGTTTAGGTACATAAAAGAATTATGGGATCCGATCTGATCCTATACTTATAAAACCTATAAACACGCGAACGAAGTCGCGGGGGTCAGCTAGTACATAAAATGTATAGTGCCATAAGGCCGGTTATTATTTTAAATATTACTTACGTTATAACATACATATACATATAAGTAGGTACAATATTTATGCGTATTGAGTATATTATAATGTATATTCATCGTCATCATCATCATGATCAACCCATTACCGGCTCACTGCAGAGCACGGGTCTCCTCTCAGAGTGAGAAGGGTTTTGGCCATAGTCTACCACGCTGGCCAAGCGGATTGGCAGACTTCACACACCTTTGAGAACGTTATGGAGAACTCTCAGGCATGCAGGTTTCCTCACGATGTTTTCCTTCACCGTTAAAGCAAGTGATATTTAAATACTTAAAACGCACATAACTCCGAAAACTTAGAGGTGCCCCGGGATCGAACCCACGACCTCCGATTAGAAGTCGGTTGTCCTAACCACTAGGCTATCACAGCTAATATAATAAAGTATATTATGTAATACTAATAACACAAGGTCACAAGTCTACAGATAAGCTCTTCGCGAGTCTACACTCTGCATAAGTTGTTATCCACTTGTTATCGTTTGGCTCGAAATGGTCGCGTGAGTATTAAAATTGGTTTGTTAGCATTAAAAATATTCTGCCTTAGCTTTATTTGGTCTATTAAATCTGTATTTAATGTACTTAGATATTTATTTGAACTTGTCGGATGAGTGATCCTTACTTATTTTTCTTAGTTTTTGCACAATCTTGTGTTATAAGTTTGACGTGTCTGTGTGTGTGTGTGTGTGTGTGTGTGTGTGTGTGTGTGTGTGTGTCTGTCTGTTCCCCTGTGGCGCTCAAACGGGTGGACCGATTTGAGTGCGGTTTTTTTTGTTTGAAAGGTGAATTAGTCGAGAGTGTTCTTAGCTATGTTTGATGAAAATCGGTCCAAGATGGCCGCCGCTACAAAATGGCGGATGATATATTTTTTCACAACTCCCTTGATATGGGTATCAAATGAAAGGGCTTGACTAGTAGAATAGCACTATTGCAAATTCAAGATGGCCGCCGCCACTAAATGGCGAATGTCGGGGGTTTTTTAAATTTTCAATTTACACTTGTATTACGTACATTGAACTTTGTTTTAAAAACCTATGACGTCACACTGATAAAAGTGTTGGCAACATTTGGAAGCTGTCCCTGATTTTGAGGATAAAAATATTGATGGAAAAACTGAGAGACGTACCTACATATATGATGATGATAGAGGTTTTAGTACCTACCTATAAAATAATACGCAAATAGCTAGCTGATGGCGGCGAGCACGTGAATTTATATTTTTGAAATACGTGAGAACTCTTTGATTCGCATGGATAAAATGACCGTTTCTAGGATACAAGCATCGCTGTGCTTCGCGATTGAGCCATGAAAAGTTAACGGAAGTGTCCTTGCGTTAACAAAAGAGACAGATTATTACATTTATTACCCGACTGGGTATATGTGTTTCACCTGTGTGTATGTATGTCCATTCCTATGTCCGCTTGTAACTAATCAACGGCTCAACGGATTTTGATAAATGATACGTCATTAGATTTGTCTCGATGACACGAGTGTCAATGGGTACCTAAATTAAAAAAAAAAACAAAATGGCGGACTTTATGCGCTTTATTGTGCGAGCTGAAAAAAAAATTTTTCTCCAAGACCCTCGAGTGGGGTATCAAAATAAAGGGATTCAAAAGGCAAATACGAAAATGTATACAATTTATATATTTGGACACAATTTGGAGTGATAAATCGTATAAAATGACCGTTTCCTATGTCAGTTCGTAACTACTTAACGGCTCAACCAATTTTGATAAATTATACGTCATTAGATTTGTCTTGATGGCGCAAATGTTACTGGGTACATAAAAATCATAAAAAACCAAAATGGCGGATTTTATGTACTTTAATGTGCGGGCTGAAAAAAAATTTTTTCTTCAAGACCCTCGAGTGGTATATGTTTTAAATCAGTTTGGACTTTGGAGTGACAAATCATGAAAAACAAAATAAATAACAACTACACTGTAAGTGGTACGGTGGTAGTTTATTAATTTTTTAGTTCGTTTTATAGCATGGCAGTCGGGTTTTTTTAATTTTTAAATTATAGCTTGTTGGACAACCTCTCTGACGCGGTGTGAAGTGGAAGATTCCGGGTTCGACTCCTAGCCCGGGCACTATCACTAGCCGGAGCAATTTGGGTATTCCTTAATTGTCTCTGATCTAGTACGGTAAGTATGTGGTGCCGCCAAGTGATTTAGTATGGGTTTAATAAAAATTACCAAACCCTTTCCAGGCTAACACACTTCCAGGCTTCAGACTAAATCGTCACTCACCACCAGGTGAGACCGTAGTCATGAGCTTACTTATATAGATGAATAAAAGAATATAATATCAGTATGGAAGTGGTTACTTCTTTACCTTTATAATAATGTAATCTGCAAACTATAGATACTATTAATTCCTACAAATATGAATATCGATTATCTATACATATTCTGATAATTTTTCAATTTTATTTACAGGCCGGTTATGGATGTAATAGTCATTGGTTGTGGTGCATCAGGCGTTGCAGCCCTTCGCCGTCTCTATGACGCTGGGCTGCAAGTTCTTGGTCTGGAGGCCGCTGATAGAGTCGGTGGTAGAGTATGCACTGTGCAGTATGGTAACTGCTACCTTGATTTAGGAGGTGCATGGTAAGCATTTGGTCAAGATTTATTCTCATATCATCATGTACATTCATTCATCATCATTTACCTATTAATATAACGTTGAACTGAATTTTTCGGTTCGACGCAACCTTATAGTGCAGTCAAATTTGACTCCAAAAGTGGCTAAAATCGCAAACGAACGGCTAGTTCTGATTTTTTAATATGTTGTTAGGACCACTACCAGTAGTGTAAATCCAATTTTGCAGCTTCGAAAGACCTGTGCTAACTTTGCAGCACTCGAAAAACCGCGAAATTTTCGCACTACTTTTGGTTTTTTCAATATAAGTCCTAAACTATGGGTTTAAAAAAAAATATTTTCTATACGTTTTTAAAGAAGATTAAAATTGCTACAATTTAAGACCAAAACTAGCTCTTTAAATTCAATATTTGCTGAGATACAGCTCTCCAAAAATTGACAATTAATTCCGAAAAAGTGAAATTTTAAGATTTGGTCAATTTTAAACCCCGATATCGGGGAAAATACTCATTTTACGGATAAAGTTAATTGAAAAGATGTTGTAGTAAATATAATTAGCTTTAATTTAAACACTAAACGACGTCTGTAGCCCATATAGTTTACTTATAAATCCTAAAAGTTTAAAAAATGGGAAAATTGCAGTTTTCTCTTCAGTTTGTTTTGAATGTAGTTTGAAAGAAAAAACCATGTACACCCACAAGAAATATGTATTAAAACTATTACTAAGTATTTATATTTAGTATTTATAATGTTATTTATTCAAGAAAAAAATTATTTATATTATTATTGATATTTATTGATTTTTATGAAACATATTAACCTGTATTAAAAGGACATTGTGAGTTCCGAGCAATATAAGTCGTAAACTACGCATTTTTTTAAAATATTTTCTATACATTTTTAAAGTAAACTAAAATTGCTACAATTTGACACCAGAACCAGTTCTGTAACTTCAATACTTGCCGAGATACAGCTCTCCTAAAATAGAACTTTTTCCAAAAAAAGTGAAAATTTAAGATTTGGTCAATTTTCGACCGCCATCTTGAGGATAATACTCATTATAAGGGTAAAATTATAGTCAAAATGTTGTAGTAAATCTAATTAGCTTTAATTTAAGGGTGGAACGACGTCTCTAGGCCATATAGTTTACTCACAAACCTTAATGAACAATTATAACCAAAAATAATATCTTTGTAATGCAGGTTAATATGCTTCATAAATATCAATAAAATAAGATAAATAAATATTTTTTTTTTCATGAATAACATTATGAATACTATAATAATAGATTAAATGTACATTTCTTGTGGATGTTCATGGTTTTTCCTTTCAAGGTACTCACAAACCAAACTAAGCAGAGCAAATTTACGAAAATTGTTTTCCCATTTATTGGACTTTTAAGATTTGTGAGTAAACTATATGTCCTAGAGATGTCGTATTACCCTTAAATTAAAGTTAATTAGATTTACTATAACATTTTTACCTATAATTCTACACATAAAATGAGTATTATCCCCAAGATCGCGGTCGAAAATTGACCAACTCTTAAATTTTCACTTTTTTTGAAAAAAGTTCAATTTTAGGAGAGCTGTATCTCGGCAATTATTGAAGCTACAGAACTGGTTCTGATGTCAAACTGTAGCAATTTTAGTCTACTTTAAAAATGTATAGAAAATATTAAACAAAAATGCGTAGTTTACGACTTATATTGCTCGGAACTCATAATGTCATTTTAATACAGATTAATATGTTTCATAAAAATCAATAAATATCAATAATAATATAAATAATTTTTTTCTTGAATAAATAACATTATAAATACTTAATTTAAATACTTAGTAATAGTTTTAATACATATTTCTTGTGGATGTACATGGTTTTTTCTTTCAAATTACATTCAAAACAAACTAAAGAGAAAACTGCAATTTTCGCATTTTTTAAACTTTTAGGATTTGTAAGTAAACTATATGGGCTACAGACGTTGTTTAGTGTTTAAATTAAAGCTAATTATATTTACTACAACATCTTTTCAATTAACTTTACTCGTAAAATGAGTATTTTCCCCGATATCGGGGTTTAAAATTGACCGAATCTTAAAATTTCACTTTTTTGGAATTAATTGTCAATTTTTGGAGAGCTGTATCTCAATAAATATTGAATTTAAAGATCTAGTTTTGGTCTTAAATTGTAGCAATTTTAGTCTACTTTAAAAAAGTATAGAAAAATATTTTTTTAGAAACGCATAGTTTAGGACTTATATTGAAAAACCCAAAAAAAGTGCAAAAATTTCGCGGTTTTTCGAGTGCTACAAAATTAGCACAGGTCTTTCGAAGCTGCAAAATTGAATTTAGACTACTGGTAGTGGTCCTAACAACATATTAAAAAATCAGAACTAGCCGTTCGTTTGCGATTTTAATGTCTTTGACTGGCGTATTAATAGATAAATATGTTTCAAATAGTTTCTCATTGTTCTTCTTCTGCATTTATACTGAACACCTAATAATGTTTTACATAACTTTAAATTATTATTTTGTTATGTTTACAGGTGTCATGGTGAAAAAGAGAATATAGTATATGAAATGGCATATCCACTAGGTCTCCTCGCCAGGCCAAAATCTGCTCATAGATACTTTTTGTTGTCTAATGGAGATTCCATATCAACTGAGACCGGCGAAAAATTTCTCCACATTATGGATGAGGAAGTAGGAAAAGCTGATAAAAATAATTCGATGTCTATTTCTGAATTTCTTCGTAATGCGTAAGTATAATGTTACCGTTAAATAATTTTAGTATATATACCTATGTGAAGATATAATTTCTGGAATATAATACAGTTTAAAAGAAGCTCATAAAATATCTGTCTTCTTTTAAATATTTAAGGGCAAAAACAAATCCAACACTCCAAAAAGATCCAAAATTACTGAAATCTGTAATTGAATGGTACGAAAGAAACAATCACTTAGGAGGTCTGACCGATACAAAAACGGGCAAATCGCTAAAAGGTTTACAAGAATGGTGGACTTGTGAAGGAGAACATTTCCTCAATTGGAAAGGAAAAGGTTATAAGACCGTCTTGGATATTTTGTTGGTAAGATATTTACTTTATAAAGATTTTATTTTTTTGTACCGTAATAATAAATTTAAAACAAAAATAAGGTACAAAACTAGTACAGATTGAGATGATTAGATGATAGCAATTAAGAGCGTTGACGCACAGACCCGCTTCGCAAGTTTAGGCATTTACCTGGGATTCTTTGTTTACGTGAATGAACGCGCCGCTCCAAATGCAGTGTAGTGTAACAAACCGTTTTGATCTTTTTACCATTTTCAAACCGGCTATTATTTTTTTCAATATTCTTAGGCACCTATACCTAAGTTTTTAATTCGTAGATTTTTAATTTTATAAAGCAGGCATAATTAATGACTGCTTGAAAAAGACCTTATAGAGTAGACCATTACATAAAAATTATAATTGGAGAATATAGTACAGCTTCTGATATTGATTTTATTATAGTACAGTGTGTCCGGGATCGAATTAGCAATATTTTAGGGACATATTCTACAACTCATTACCTCTCTGAAAATACCACTTATTAGGGCCTGCCCCCCTCCCCCTCCCAGGGACAGCCATTTCAATTTGGTGTGCGTTTTTGTGGGTATGTGCGCACAAAAAATGTAATAACTCGAAAGTCTGCTGATACACAGGTCTTCAAATGACCTTATTCGATTGGATACAATATTCTCCATCATTAAATACCAAACAATAGAATAAAATGTTAAAATAACTCGATCAAAAATGCTTCGGAAAAACAATATTTTTTCAAAAATATTGAAAACTACAAGTTTTTGCTGCATTTTGCAAAAACGAGGTCATTAAGACCACATTATTAAGTATTAAATCGACAGCTTTTGAGATAAGCAACAAAACGACATAAAAAATTTGACTGTAAGTTACTTACTTCTGGAGATATTGGTAATTGTAAGGACTTCGTCCCCAAGCATGAATTACGAGTATTGAACCCAAATTTAAGATTCATCATTTTTTTACTGCAAATAAGGTAAAAAAATCTTAACTTTATAATTTAATTTTTGTTAGTTATAAACTCAATAACTCAATAACTCTAAAGATATCCTAAAAACTAGGTTATTTCCGCCACAAACCGAAATTACCATCTCTGTTCTGTTAGCTAGTTGCTTCATGTTGGGAGGATCGTTGGATCATGTCCAAATACAACTTATTTTATCTGCAACGGACAAGATTGTCTCCAATAATTCTTTTCTGGTGTTTGGTACCATATAAAAGACCTTCTGCTTCATAGGTCCTCATAAAAAGAAGTCCAAAGGTGTAAGGTCTGGAGAATGAGGTGGCCATTCCATTGAATTGCTGCCACGTCCGATCCAAGGCGAATAGTTGACATCTAAATGCTCTCTTATGGCTATAATAATACCGAGTAGGCATGTCTTTAAACTTAGCAAACATCACAAACCTGAATCACAAACAAAAATGAGTAATAACTTAAGTAGCGATCATAACGCCTCCTCGCCAGGAGCAACAAAATAAAATTTCAGATATTTCAATTTTTTATACGAATTTTTAATCAGTTGAAGTAGGGGTCCGATCCTTAGTTTTAACCTCATTCGCTGACTAATCAAAAACAATATTATTATTACCTGATCGCCCGAGGTATGCGATGGAAACCCACATTCGAATAACATAAGAACTTACGCGCTCACGGTTAAGTTATGTTTAAACAATAATATCTCCAAAAGTAAATAACTTACAGTAAAATTTTTTATGTCGTTTTGTTGCTTATCTCAAAAACTGTCGATTTAATACTTAACAATGTAATCTTAACGACCTCATTTTTGCAAAATGCAGCAAAAACTTGTAGTTTTCAATATTTTTGAAAAAATAATTTTTTTCCGAAGCATTTTTGGTTGAGTTATTTTAACATTTTATTATATTGTTTGGTATTTAGTGATGGAGAATATTGTATCCAATCGAATAAGGTCATTTGAAGACCTGTGCATCAGCAGACTTTCGAGTTATTACATTTTTTGTGCGCACATACCCACAAAAACGCACACCAAATTGAAATGGCTGTCCCTGGGAGGGGGAGAGGGGCAGGCCCTAATAAGTGGTATTTTCAGAGAGGTAATGAGTTGTAGAATATGTCCCTAAAATATCGCTAATTCGGTCCCGGACACACTGTATACCTACTCGTGTAAGGGTAAGATAGTGAAGAAAAATGCAGATTCATTCAAAATCAAAAGAACAAAAAAATTAATAAAAGTTTTTTTTTTGATTTCGCACCCAGCCTAACGTAAAAACAAAACAGAGAGCAATAAAAGAGATAAGCACCTGCAACGCTAAAGCAGTTTTTATCACACTGACAATAACCATCAAGGGTCGATTGCAATAAAAAGAAAAATCCTGTTCGAAAATATAAATAAAATCTATCTATAATATAATAAAACTGTAACAGATCCAATTCTGTACATTGAACATATTTTGAAAATTTCTTTTGGAGGGCACTCTATAATCGATACTGAAGCCAAAACTGTAATTTTTTCATTTTTGTCTGTCTGTCTGTCTGTCTGTCTGTATCTTGGCCGCGCATCACGCCGAAACTACTAAATGGATTCGAATGAAACTAGGTACGATTTGAGTTTATATTTCGAGGTAGGACATAGGATACTTTTTATCCCGAAATTCAGCACGGTTCCCTTGGGAGAGGGGAAGGAAGTTAAAACGTGTATTTAGCTGTAATTCATTAACGCATTGTTCGATTTCACTCATTCTTTCTTTATTAGAAAGGTAGTATTTTATATATTATCCCGTAAATATTTCAAGGTCATAGATTTTTTAGTACAGAAATGACAGACATTACAACCCTCAGTGTTGGGTTCAAATAACTTGGGACCCGAATCTTTCAACGTACGGCTTATTTTAAACTGGCGTGCGTTTTAATTTATGTTTGTCGGTTTGTCTATTTGTTCCAGCTAATCTCCGAAACGGCTGGATCGATTTTAATGGAACTTTCAATGTTATAAGGAGTAATTTAGGCTACATTTAGTTTAGGTACATAAAAAATTATGGGAACCGATCCGATCCTATATAAAAACCTATATCTACGCAGACGAAGTCGCGGGGATCAGCTAGTTATCAAATAAAGTTGCTCAAACGATGACCACGTGCAAATGATAGTTAGTATCTAATCTCTTGTAGGTGTTGTGCTAGTGTAATCCATTTACCACAATAACAATAGAAAATTATTGCACGGGTAATAAAAGAGTTATCAGCCATTTTATAAAACAATGCAAAAAATAACTTCGTGCTATTGCGATAAATTGTGCCCAACATAGGTATAGCATGTTTTCTAGAAAACATGCTGTTTCTAAAGTTTTTTTTTTACATCAAAAAGTCTAAAATAACCAATGTCCATGCCTGCGATACTAAATTTCGCCCAAATCGGCAAAAGAATGGGCCGTGAAAAGCTATCAGACGGAGAGACACACTTTCACATTTATAATATTAGTATGGATTATTAAAATAAAAAATTATACTCTACTAGCTTTTGCCCGCGGCTTCGCCCGCGTGAATTTTGGTTTTTCACAAATCCCGAGGGAATCATGGTTTCCTGTTCCCGTTCTCGCTCCCTTTTCCAACATTTATACCTACTTTCAAGAAAGTTTGCCTATATCAGCCCGCCATGTTGATTTTGATGTAATTTCCCGATTTTAAATTTTAATAGTTACCGGACGATAGTTTTTGTATACGATAGCTATTTTCTAGTTCATTTTTCACATAATATTATGTACTAACTATATGTTGGCCACGAGTTCGTCAGCGTGGATTTAGGGTTTTAAAAATCCTGTGGGAACTATGTCAATTTTCGAGACGCAAGCTACCTCTGTACCTACCAAATTTTGTATAAATCGGTTAAACGGACGGACCTTTAAGAATTCCGTGAGAACTCTTTAATTTTCCGAGATAAAAAGTATCCTATATCCGTCCCCAGGATGTAAGCTAACTCTGTACCTAATTACATAAAAATCGGCAGACAGACAGACACACTGTCGCATTTATAATATTATATAGTATGGATTACTGATTTACAACTATAATCCTCAACTATAACTATAATATAATATATTATATATACAATTATATAATATATTACAATTATTAAAAATACGTAAAAAGTTTTAATCTATCTGTAAGAAAAAATCGTTCGTTCGTTCGTTTCAACCAATGGACGTCCACTGCTGGACATAGGTCTCTTGCAAGGATCGCCACAGCACACGATCTTGTGCCGCCTGATTCCAGCGGCTACCAGCGACTCGCTTGAGATCGTCTGTCCATCGAGTGGGGGGTCTACCTACGCTTCGTTTGCTGGTGCGAGGTCGCCATTCAAGCACCTTGGGACCCCAACGTCCATCGGTTCTTCGTGCAATGTGCCCCGCCCATTGCCACTTCAGCTTCGCGACTCGATGAGCTATGTCGGTGACTCTGGTTCTCCTGCGGATCTCCTCATTTCTGATTTGATCCCGCAGGGATACTCCGAGCATAGCTCTCTCCATCGCCCGCTGAGTGACCCTGAGCCTTCTTATGAGGCCCATTGTTAGCGACCATGTCTCAGATCCGTAAGTCATCACTGGCAACACGCACTGTTCGAAGACTTTCGTCTTCAGACACTGAGGGATATTGGACGAAAAGACATCTCGAAGTTTCCCGAACGCTGCCCAGCCGAGTTGGATTCGGCGGTTGATCTCTTTCTCAAAATTGGACCTACCTAGCTGGACCGTGTGTCCCAGGTATATGTACTCGTCTACAATTTCGAGTGCTGAGTTCTCAACAATTACCGGGTGGAGCGGAACATGAGCATTAGACATGATCTTCGTCTTACTCATGTTCATTTTTAGGCCCACCTGTTGAGAAACTCTGCTGAGATCATTGAGCATTGTATTGAGGTCTCCCAGAGTCTCTGCCATCACGACTATATCATCGGCAAACCGTAGGTGAGTGATGTACTCGCCGTTTATGTTGATGCCAAGTCCGCTCCAGTCCAGAAGCTTAAAGACGTCTTCCAACGCAGCGGTAAATAGCTTCGGGGAGATAACATCTCCCTGACGCACTCCTCGCTGCAATTGGATTGGCCTCGTAGTCTGGTCCTGTATACGAACTGACATAGTGGCGTTTTCGTACAAACACTTCAGCGCTTGGATGTACCGATAGTCGATCCGGCATCTCTGCAGTGATCTCAATACAGCCCAAGTTTCCACCGAATCAAAGGCTTTCTCATAGTCCACAAACGCTAAGCAAAGTGGCCGGTTATACTCTTCGGTCTTCTGTATAACCTGCCGCAGCGTATGAATGTGGTCTATGGTACTGAAGCCTTTTCGGAACCCGGCTTGTTCGGGAGGCTGGAAGTCGTCGAACCTACGAGCGAGACGATTCGTAATGACTCTTGAGAACAACTTATAGACATGGCTCAGCAGCGAGATGGGTCTATAATTCTTCAGCAGGGTATTATCGCCCTTTTTGAAGAAAAGAACCACCACGCTTCTGTGCCATGCCTCTGGCGTTATGCCCTTGTCGATGACGGAATTGAACAATCGCTGAAAGACTTTAAGAACCGGTTTTCCACCTGCTTTCAGGAGTTCTGCTGTGATTCCGTCATCACCTGGCGCCTTGTTGTCCTTAAGTTGTTTGAGAGCCATACTAATCTCGTATAGGCTGACGTCCGGGATATCTTCGGTATAGTGTCGGGTCAATTTGGCTCTGGGATCTTTAGCCAAATCTTCAACAGGCTTCTGTGTTGACGTGTACAGCTGTCCGTAGAACTTCTCGACCTCTCTCAAAATCTCAGGTTTAGACGAAATGAGACTACCGCTGTCGGTCTTCAGTCGCGTCAGCTGGCTATGACCGATAGACAGATCTCTCGCGAAGACTTTTGAGCCTTTGTTTCTCTCGATCGTATCTTTAATACATTCTGTATTATAGTTACGTAAGTCGCGTGTTTGCGCTTTGGAGATCTGCCTATTAATCTGCCGGTAAGCAGACGCATCTGCTGAAGACTGCAGTCTCATTTCATGTCTCTGTTCCATGAGACTGAGAGTATGGTCTGAGAATTTTTTGGTTCTATTTCTACGGTGGGTCTTAAAGAACCTAGACCCAACCGCATGGACAGTTTCCACCAGCCTGTTGTTCAGTTCGTCCACAGAATCGCAATCTGCCAGGCAAGCGAATCGGTTTTGCAATGCGAGTTGGAAGCTCTCGGGGTTCTGGATATGGGCACTATGGGCGAGCATTAAAAATATCTAGTATTGAATAGTGACAGTCGCACTACAATTTTACGTATATTCCATGTAATCCAATAAGAATTGCCGAGACAAAAAGCGTTACGTCCGTTCGCGGAGAGGCCTCGGCTCATACTAGTTTGCTAGTTCAATTTCCTACTGCCTCTTTCTGCGTTTTGGTGTAAGTTTCAAAGTTATTTTTGGACACAAATAGTATTTAATTTTAGATTTTTTTTTACTTATATTATTGCTAATATGTTCTACTTTTATATGTACTTAATTTTACTTATAAATGGCGAAAATTAATCTACTAAAATGACGGTTTTATATGTCTACTAGCTGACCCCCGCGACTTCGTTCGCGTGTTTATAGGTTTTATATAGGTCGGATCGGATCCCATAATTCTTTTATGTACCTTAACTACATGTAGCCTAAGTTACTCCTTATAACATCACCTATCTGTCATTGAAAGTTCCGTCAAAATCGATCCAGCCGTTTCGTAGATTAGCTGGAACAAATAGACAGGCCAACAAACATAAATTTAAACGTACGCCATTTTAAAATAAGCCGTACGTTCAAAGATCCGGGTCCCAAGTTATTTGGACCCACTACTCAGGGTTGTAATGTATGTCATTTCTGAACTAAAAAACCTATGACCTTGAAATATTTACGGGACAATATATGTATAAAGTACTACCTTTCTAACTAAAAAAGAATGAGTGAAATCGAACAACGCGTTAATGAATTACAGCTAAATACACGTTTTAACTTTCATCCCCTCTCCCAAGGGAACCGTGCTGAATTTCGGGATAAAAAGTATCCTATGTCCTACCTCGGAGTATAAACTCAAATCGTACCAAGTTTCATTTGAATCCATTCAGTAGTTTCGGCGTGATGCGCGGCCAAGATACAGACAGACAGACAGACAGACAGACAGACAGACAGACAGACAAAAATGAAAAAAATTGCAGTTTTGGCTTCAGTATTGATTATAGAATGCCATCCAATAAAAATTTTCAAAATATCTTCAATGTACAGAATTGGATCTGTTACAGTTTTATTATATTACTAGCTGACCCCCGTGACTTCGTTCGCGTGTTTATAGGATTTATATAAGATCGGATCGGATCCCATAATTATTTTATGTACCCAAACTAAATGTAGCCTAAGTTACTCCTTATAACATCATCTATCTGCCATTGAAAGTTCCGTCAAAATCGATCCAGCCGTTTCGGAAATTAGCTGGAACTAATAGACAGATCGACAAACATAAATTTAAATGCACACCAGTTTTAAATAAGCCGACGTACGTTCCAAGATCCGGGTCCCAAGTTATTTGAACGCAATAAATGTCTGTCATTTCTGAACTAAAAAACCTATGACCTTGAAATATTTACGGGACAATACTTAAAGTATTACCTTTCTAACAAAAAAAGAATGAGTTAAATCGAACAACGCGTTAATGAATTACAGCTAAATACACGTTTTAACTTTCTTCCCCTCTCCCAAGGGAACCGTGTCGAATTTCGGGATGAAAAGTATCCTATGTCCTACCTCGGAGTATAAACTCAAATCGTACCAAGTTTCATTCGAATCCGTTCAGTAGTTTCGGCGTGATGCGCGGCCAAGATACAGACAGACAGACAGACAGACAGACAGACAGACAGACAGACAGACAGACAAAAATGAAAAAAATTGCAGTTTTGGCTTCAGTATCGATTATAGAGTGCCCTCCAATAAAAAATTTCAAAATATCTTCAATGTACAGAATTGGATCTGTTACAGTTTTATTATATTATAGATAGAAGATAATTTACTGAAATTAAAATTCTTTTGCTTGGATTTTTATGATGTAAAAAACGCCAAATTAAAAAATGTTTTCTTCCACGTCTTTAGTTCAGGGCATTTCCTTTCATAAATATATATTTGTGTGTGAATTGAACAAGTAACTTTTGACGTAGTGAACGTCAAAGATTCCACGATTCCCAAAATTCAAAAATAGGTTTTGGGAATTTTGACAATAAGACAAAAACTACATATCAATAAATTGCAAAATGTTGTCTTCCAATTCCCTAGAACACAAAATTTTCTACAATGCAGTATAAATAAGTTTTTAAGTAAATGTATAGATGAACAACATATGAAGGGTCAAAATAGCTTAAAAATGAGCTAAAACGGCGCAGAACGCATCAACGCTCTTAATATTTTCTTTCAAAAAAAATGAAATAACTTTCGAGAATTAACATTACAGAATAAATGCCCTGATGTCTCAAAAGAGCTGCCAATAATACCAATACATCTTAATAAGGAAGTGGAAAATATAAAATGGTGCACGAGTCAACCAAACTTACAGCGTGGTAATCCTCTAGTGCAGATAAAGTGCAAAGATGGCAGTTTGTATGCCGCTAAATGTGTTATAATTACAGTTTCTATTGGAGTTCTGAAAGAGAGGTAATTACGAGTATTTAAAATAGCTGACCCCCGCAACTTCGTTCGCGTGTTTATAGGTTTTATATAGAATCGGATCGGATCCCATAATTCTTTTATATACCTAAACTAAATGTAGCCTGTTACTCCTTATAACATTGAAAGTTCCATTAAAATCGATCCAGCCATATCGGAGATTAGCTGGAACAAATAGACAGAACGACAAACATAAATTTAAACGCACGCCAGTTTAAAATACGCCGTACGTACAAAGATCCGGGTCCCAAGTTATCGGAACCCAATAAATGCCTGTCATTTCTAAACTAAAAAACCTATGACCTTGAAATATTTACGGGACAATACTTAAAGCACTACCTTTCTAACAAAAAAAGAATGAGTGAAATCGAATAACGCGTTAATGAATTACAGCTAAATACACGTTTTAACTTTCATCCCCTCTCCCAAGGAAACCATGCTGGATTTCGGGATAAAAAGTATCCTATAACCTACCTCGGAGTATAAACTCAAATCGTACCAAGTTTCATTCGAATCCGTTCAATAGTTTCAGCGTGATGCGCGGCCAAGATACAGACAGACAGACAGACAGACAGACAGACAGACAGACAGACAGACAAAAATGAAAAAAATTACAGTTTTGGCTTCAGTATCGATTATAGAATGCCCTCCAATAAAAATTTTCAAAATATCTTCAATGTACAGAATTGGATCTGTTACAGTTTTATTATATTATAGATAGAAGATAGGTAACTCAGTTACAGTATTTAAGAACTATTCTTCTAGATTCTTATTGTTTTCAGCTAAATTTTCTCCGGAATTTAATTTCACAGTAAGTATTTTTATTATGCTAATTTACCAAAACTAGTATTACTTTTCCAGACATGTACAATTATTCAGCCCACCGTTACCTGCTGAAAAAATTAACTCAATAAACCACCTCAATCTTTGTGTTCTCGATAAAATTTACATTGAGTTTACCCAACCTTGGTGGCCAAAATTTCCTTCAAATTTTAATATTTTGTGGAGGGATGAAGACAAAGCAAAGTTCACAAGCGAAGAACGATGGATTACTGAAATTTATGGATTTAACACTGTGGAATATCATCCT
Source organism: Melanargia galathea (assembly GCA_920104075.1). Lineage (NCBI taxonomy): Eukaryota > Metazoa > Arthropoda > Insecta > Lepidoptera > Nymphalidae > Melanargia > Melanargia galathea. The sequence goes on along the minus strand of OV049874.1, from coordinate 17,002,324 downwards.
AATTTGCTTGTCGCGTGGATATATGGCGAAGGGGCGGTAGAAATGGAGAAAGTCAGTGAAGAACAGGTCAAAGTTGGCGTTGAGAAGCTGATGCAAGTTGTATTTGGTAAAGAATTCCAACCGAGCCCTGTGAAATCTATATTAAGGTAATTTTAGTCATTTATTGCATAGAGAAATGTTATTAGCATTAGTAAACAGTAGATACGTGCCATTGAATATGTGCAATAATTCATTATAGATGATATTAGATAATATGCGTCGGCGTAAAGACTAAATAAATGTTTACATAAGCGCATAGTACCTACAAATTCTGCGTTGACCACGCAGGTAAATAGCTCAAAAACGGATTTGAAAAACATAACCCATTACAATGTATTGGATTTAGGCATCTTAAAATATTGAATATCTACATTTTCCAGAACAAAATGGGCATCCAACAAGTTCGTCAGAGGATCTTATTCCTATCGTAGTGTCTACACAGAGGAAAACGGTGCTAGCGCTACAGCCTTAAGCGAGCCTTTATACGCCGGGAATGGTACCCCAGTGGTATGTTTTGCAGGCGAGGCTACTTCGCATCACAGGCATAATAGTGTCGACGGCGCAGTTGAGGCGGGTTTTAGAGAAGCCGACAGATTGATTGCCAGCCTCAAAGAAGGAACAAAATGAGATATGCCTATCGTCTACATGAAATATATTATAGTCCCTTCTTTTACTACCTACTTGGGTTACAAAATAATTTGGTTTTCATATTGTATAATGTGAATTATGTTTTATGTAATATATAATAAATAAATACCTACTTACTTTTTATGGTTTCCTTTATAATTTTCTATCTTTAGCATTCTGAATATTGCTTACATAAGACATTTAATAATTAAATGACTTATGTTATAACATAACTAGCTGACCCCCGCGACTTCGTTCGCGTGTTTATAGGTTTTATATAGGATCGGATCGGATCCCATAATTCTTTTATGTACCTAAACTAAACACAAACATCACCTACCTGTCATTGGAAGTTCCGTTAAAATCGATCCAGCCGTTTCGGAGATTAGTTGGAACAAATAGACAGACCAACAAACATAAATTTAAACGCACACCAGTTTAAAATAAGCTGTACGTTCAAAGATCCGGGTCCCAAGTTATTTGAACCCAATACTGAGGATTGTAATGTCTGTCATTTCTAAACTAAAAAACCTATGACCTTGAAATATTTACAGGAAAATACATAAAGTACTACCTTTCTAACAAAAGAAGAATGAGTGAAATCGAACAACGCGTTAATGAATTACAGCTAAATACACGTTTTAACTTTCATCCCCTCTCCCAAGAGAACCGTGCTGAATTTTGGGATAAAAAGTATCCTATGTCCTACCTCGGAGTATAAACTCAAATCGTACCAAGTTTCATTCGAATCCGTTCAGTAGTTTTGGCGTGATGCGCGGCCAAGATACAGACAGACAGACAGACAGACAGACAGACAGACAAAAATGAAAAAAATTACAGTTTTGGCTTCAGTATCGAGTATAGAGTGCCCTCCAATAAAAATTTTCAAAATATCTTCAATGTACAGAATTGGATCTGTTACAGTTTTATTATATTATAGATATTATAATTATATTAATTATTATAATATTATGTTATAACATTTAATTATAATATTGACAAAATACTAGTTTAGGACCAAATCTGTAATAATTGTGGAAACCCTATTAAAATTCACTAAGAACTTTAGAATTTATAGAATAGCACTAAGTACTATTTGCTTTTCCGGGATAAAAGTTGCCCATGTCAATTTCCGGGACGCAAGTTACCTCTGTACCAAACGTATAAATCGATTAAACGGATGGACCTTTAAGAATCCTGTGGGAACTTTTTAATTTTCCGGGATAAAAAGTAGCCTTTGTCCGGGTTACGGATGAGAGAGTTTACTGTATCGATGGGATGAACATTAAATGGTTGACAGTAACGAAACCCGTGAACGTTTTGTACCTATGGGAGAATATTTTTTCTTTTATTTTATTTTTTCGTGAATTTTCCAATGTTTTTAATAGGTATTCTGCTATTCGGGATGGAGATAAATACAACAAATCAAAAACTACGAAAATCGGTTTAGCCGTTCTCGAGTTATACCTAAGTGTTCGAACTAACACGACTTTGTTTTATATAATACTAGTGGATCCGGCAGACTTCGTCCTGCCCGGTGACATACCGACATCGGTGCCACCTACTAACACCCGATAGGTTACCTGTACCTACCCGGTAATTGTGTTTTCAAACCATCCAGGAACCCATTGAAATATACACACAAAATTTCATACAAATCCGTCCAGTCGTTTAGGAGGAGTTAGGTGACAAACACACGGACAGAATAATTATAACTATAAATATGGGTGAGAGGGTGAGAGAGTTTACCGTATCCAAGCGACGGAATGTTTGACAGTTACGAAACCCGTGAACATTTTGTGTGGGAAAATGTTTTTCTTTTAAGTTTTCGTCTATTTTTTAATGTTTTTAATAGTTATTCTGCTATTCGGAACGGTCCCAAATATAACAAATCAAAAACAATGAAAATCGGTCCAGCCGTTCTCGAGTTATAAGTGGTCGAACTAACACGACTTTGTTTTATATAATATATAGATATAGACATAGATAGATTAATTTTTGAGAATAATATGCGTTCCTTGATTGAATAAAATTCATGAATCATCGTTCATTTTATTTTTATATTTATTTATTTTATTACCGCGAAAGGAATTTAACACCCAAATAAGGCAACCCCAAATTTGACATGCGGCCAAGAAGGTTGTTTTATGTAGACACTGGAGACTGCGGCCAAAACGTAGTGTGAAAACAAGGTCATTCACCTAGGCTATTTTTATCTATTTAAGTATGTGAGAACGAGACAAAGCAACTCCAGAGTCCAGACCAGGTGGGTTATTCTGTAACTTAGTTAGCAACTGAAAATAGTTGCCAACTAATTAGTTAGATATACATTGCTGCTTTACTGTGGGAAATATAAAGTGTTTTCATAATTTTACACAGTAAAGCAGCAATGTATATCTAACTAATTAGTTGGCAACTATTTTCAGTTGCTAACTAAGTTACAGAATAACCCCACAGGTGGGTTATTCTGTAATTTAGTTAGCAACTGAAAATAGTTGCCAACTAATTAGTTAGATAATAGATATACATTGCTGCTTTACTGTGGGAAATATAAAGTGTTTTATAATTTTACACAGTAAAGCAGCAATGTATATCTAACTAATTAGTTGGCAACTATTTTCAGTTGCTAACTAAGTTCCAGAATAACCCCCCTGTTCAGGGCTTTTGTGTGAAACGCAAATTCCAGGATCTACATTTATAGCTTGTGGTCCCTTTGGGCAAAAATATTTTGACAAATGACAACGACATTTAAGGATTGTTCATCAAACGTGGTTCAAACTGAAGCGTCTCCCGCGCGGGAAGCGGGACGCGAATTCGCGCGAGTCGCTCGCTCGCTTAGCCTCTCAAACTGACGCGAATTCCCGCGTGTCATTTAACATTTTTGGTTCCTCAATGGAGAAGCATCATGTCTCTTGATTTCGAAGATGAAGTTTTACTGTTGTTAGCAGTAGCAGAAGAAGAATCACAACATTTGAGGTAATTAAGCATTAACATAAAATAAAAACCGGCATTGTGAGATCAAAACAAAATCCCGCCGGCTTCCCGCTTTGGTTTCGCTGCAACTCGAGCGACCATTCGCGTCAATGTGAACACCGCCATACAAGTTATATGACGCTATCGGCGCGAGCGACTACAGTCCCGCGTCCCGCGCGGGAGACGCCTCAGTTCGATCAAAGCTGCGTTGCCAGAATGTTACTTTTGTAACATTTTACGTTACTTTTGACCCTCTCATGTTACCTCCATGTTACACGACTCAAAATGTTACTTTTACGCACAGACGTATAAAGAGAAGCAGACCTAACATAACAAAAAAATTGGCGTGCCAATTACGCCTACATACAAATTTCACACACACATTGACAGTAAACAGGGCCGAACTCATGCAAGCGAGGGTGAGGGACTGAACTCGTAACGCGGAATCAGACTTAGGCGTCGTCGCCGTATTAGAAAGCGATTACGCGGTCATCGCGCGGTTGATTTTGTATCTATAATCGCGCGAACATTGAGATTATTATTCGAGTCACTGGGCCCTTGAAAGTATAGTCAAATAACACTATTGCCAGATTAGTATAGATAGTAAAGCGTAGCGTAGTGACTGACCTGCAGGCCTATAATTATTAAGTATCTGTGATATGAAATTTATTGTAGATACTAATCATTAATCTGTGATGAAATTAATTTGAAAACTACGGTAAAGTGGCATCAAATTGTTAAACCCTTATTTTACATTCTGTAACCTTAATTTCCAACTGGGATGCAGTTCATCATCATCAGATGTTACACAATGTAAAATGATGGTTTGATAATTATTTGATGGGCACATTTTCATAGGTTCTAACGTTTTCGTTACCACTGAGATACAGAATAGGCCTGCTGATTTATGATTCGCTTCGTGCTCTATGTTATGACGTGACACTTCACTCGAATGAAATAGGTAGGTAGTTAAACTAGTGAAACGCTAGTTTGTAAACTATTTATCAAACTAACTTTTTACTAGTTTAACTACCTAACTATTTCATTCGACCTACCTTACCTATGTAAAATGAGTAAAATAAATAAAAACAAACAAAAGTTTCAATTATTTATTTTTAAACAAAACTAAGTATTTTCTTAATAATTTCATTCCGATAGATTGCTTTGCTTTGCATTATGCTTCATTCTAAAATCAAAATAAAACTTAACAATCACCTTAATCATTATTTGCAAATGATTGAAATCATGTTCATCATTGGTCTTAAACTCACTACAATTATTCTATAAATCAGCTATATACATTATCATGCTATTATAACTTATATATTTTCCTTTAATCATTTTCAAAACTTCTTCACACGATTGAATTATTTTAATCAAACCATTCGATGGGTAAATCAAATCTCTCCTGTCCTTTTTGTTGTCCACTAAATGTGCTTTAAAATGCTTAGAACATAGTACACTCGATGATTTGGGATGCCAATTTTTTTTATTCATGTTAGTCAACCAGGCATTTCTTAGTTTTCGTCCTTTGGGAACCTGAAAAATGATTTCATTTTTATAATTTGTCCGTACCATAGATAAAGGAATAAGAGAGATATGACAAGGGGGCGTGGTTCCTGAGAACTCTTCTGGCGTTAAATACACCTGAGAACCGTTTTTGTCTTTAGTCGAATGTCGTCCAACGATCGCTTCACCGCTCTCGATTTTTAACAAAATGCCGTGTTGTTCAGTGGTTGTTTGAAAAAAATCAAGCAAAAAAGTAAATCACACGAAAGATGGCATCTCATTTCACACTTAAGTACAAGTTATTGTTGTTATTTTCCATAAAAAACAAGAAAACATTACTTTGTATATTTACATTATGCTCAAAAAGTGTTAAATTGAGAAGTCTGTATCTCATTATGAACAAAAACCATTACTTGCTTAGTAGAAATCAAACATTGAATCGGTCGGTCTTAGGACGCAATGGTACTTGTACTATATAAATATATTCCTTCACTAAAACGTAGACTTTTCATGGAACGGGCGCCTTCGCTCAACATCGATAACGTGTGATGTACGGTGATTGAAATTGAACGCTGTGTACTAAACGATAAAGTCTATATTTGCTGGTGCTGCTTGCACTGACCTATCAGTATGTAATATAGCATTTTGTAGCAAGTGGTGGGGACAAACTAACGACAGCAGGTTTCCATACCATTTGATGTAAAGGGCACTTCTCCCTCTTATTCATTATTCTGTGGTCCGTACCTACTTTTATCTAATCAACCTTCAAAATATACCTACTAAACAAACCTTGAGCCTGAATACGGCCCTGTAAAATTGCACAAGTATATGAAACATCAAACGAGATCAAAGTATTAAATTATTGATAAATATTGCAACAGGGATCTACTAGAACCAAAATTACTATAACTATTTACGAGTTTTGGACATATAATAAATAGGGACTGCTTCTAAAATGCCGAACGATTATTATTAATCTCACAGTAACCATGTAAACAAATTACGAGACTATGGCACATGAAAACTTACCGATAACAATTAATTTCAGGTGTTTTCCTTTATGAAGAATTGCTGCACAGAGGTGCACTACACTTAACCATTTTATTTTAGTATTCTTGGATCTTAAGACTTGATTTTAATGCAAAAATAACTTAAAAAAAAAATAAACTCGCAGGATAAGATCTTGTTGACATCATTTGACATATTGCACCGCCATCATGCTAAGCTGTGCTTAGCAAGATGGCGGTTTGCCTCGAGACCTATTTTTTCTATGAGTGCGTAAGTGTTGCAACAACAGAAAAAAAAGAGATAGAGTATTATATTTTTGTTTGGAGAGAAACAAGCGAAGATATTATTTATTCTTTTAGATGTAGTTGTGAAGATTATGTTAGGTCTGCTTCTCTTTATACGTCTGTGCTTTTACGTAACTTTCAGGACTTCATAAAAAATATTAAAAAATTTCCAGCAAACGAAAATAATCGTGAAACGGAACGCATCCAAGATTTTGTTCGTTGTGTTGGTGCACTTGTTTTTGGACTGACGCGTGAAAATCAAGAAGCATATACTTATAAATTTTATGTAAACACTGGAGACTGCGCCTAAAACATTGTTATGTAGGGAAGGTCATTCACCCGGATATCTTTTGTCTCTAGTCTCTGTCTTTCTATACATCACACTCTACTTATGTAGGTAAGAACGAGACAAGCAAGTATAAATTAAAAATTAAAAAAACTCCCGACGTGCCGTGCCGAAAGCCATTTCGTGATGGCGGTCATCTTGGATTTTCATAATGCTATTTTACTAGTCAAGCCTTTCCATTTGATACCCATATTGAGGGAGTTGTGAAAAAATATGTAATGAAAAAAATGTATGTGGTCTGTGAACTTTGTTTTGTAGAATTTTTATGTACCTATTTTGTTTGTATGTTGTGACTAAACTTTGATAAGATGGAGATATTAGTTAGATTAGGACAGAAAACTTTTTAATTTTTGTGTAATAGAGTGGCATAAGTACCTATGTTGTTTCGTTTTCCACATATATGTATATGATAATGTTACTTTTCTCATAAAAATGTTACTTTTTGAACTGTCTGATGTTACATTTGACTATCTGCCATTGGCAACACTGGATCAAAGCTAAGGCTGCCGGCACACTTATGTGTCGTGGCGTGTCGTGATGCGCCGGTTTCATACATTTAGTAAAAACGACACGCCCTACAAGTGTGTCTCTAACCATACTAAATGTATGAAACCGATAGGCTTCTGGCGCGTCACGACACGCCACGACACGTAAGTGTGGTTCCGACCTTATTCACAAACTGTCAATCAAGTTTGTACTTAACCTATAAATCCTGTTTGTTACATGAACCATGGTTTGTTACAATATCTTTGGCTAAACCTTAAAATAATTAATACAATTTTCATATTATAATTATTAGTTTCTTTAACATGTTCCTTTTATATTGCAGAAAACTAGATTCCAATATTCCTTGTTTGTTCAATTTGTTTGCCGAGTAGAGAATTTCTGTCCGAGCAGAATAGAATGAATTATTCAGTGTACTCTACCCTGTGACTGTGAAAATAGGTGTGGAATATGTAGATGAATAGTGGATTAAATAATTTCATCAGATAAATAATACATGATGAACAGAAGTTACCTACTGGATGTACCTACTTCTCAGCACACGTACCTATATTCTAGATGCTGTTTAAAATGTACTCTATCATATTCTGTGTGATACAGTAATCAATAATCTGTGAAAGCATGTTGAAACTTCAAAGGGAAAACAATAAACATTAAAAATGCGGTGTTGTGTGCCTTTCTGCAAAAATACTCCCGACAATGTGTCTGCAGAGAACAAGGGAATTAGTTTTCACGCGTGAGTATTATTGAGTTTAATACACGTAAGACGGAGCTGTTGTTCTCGTTAGTTCTCCGGTCTTCCAGTAGACTGGCATTCCTTCCACGCTGATGTCGCGTACGAGTAAGCATAGTGTGGGGTTCCAATATTATGTCGACAGACGGCAAATGTATTAACACAGTCATCAGACAAATCTTCAGTATTAACTAGTCATCATCATCATCATCATCATCATGATCAACCCATTACCGGCTCGCTACAGAGCACGGGTCTCCTCTCAGAGTGAGAAGGGTTTTGGCCATAGTCTACCACGCTGGCCAAGGGGATTGGCAGACTTCACACACCTTTGAGAACGTTATGGAGAACTCTCAGGCATGCAGGTTTCCTCACTATGTTTTCCTTCACCGTTAAAGCAAGTGATATTTAAATACTTAAAACGCACATAACTCCGAAAAGTTAGAGGTGCGTGCCCAGGATCGAACCCACGACCTCCGATTAGAAGTCGGTCGTCCTAACCACTAGGCTATCACATAGGCTATTTATTAACTAGTATGAACCAATAATTCTTTATTATCTTAACAGCAGTTGAAATGATTAAGAAACTGTAATAATGACGTGTTGAAAAGTGTTCAATACATTAAATATGAACTTTTAAAAACTTCAGGACCTCTACTTATGAATCCACAATTCTAACTAGGTACTTACCCACCAAAGATTAGCCCAGCCCCCAGTTACATTTTACAGGTCAAATGACACTGTGCTAGCTTTGTCCAGTTAATTGAAGTCAGTTGATTTTTAACCATAAATATATTATTTACAACAGTACAATATAATAATACATCAATGATGGCAGTAATATTGCAATTGGAAATTCATATAGTTGTGTACATTTTCATTGCTACCAAAAGACATTTTGCATATTATGTCTCTCAATTATAAGTTTAAGGTTTTTATAAAACACAAACGAATTGAAAAATCTTATTTTAAAAGATACACAAAAACCATGGACATAAATTGCTCGAAAAGCCAACAATAATTTTAGTTAACCATATTGTGAGATTTTGATAATTAAAAAAACCTTGACTGACTCTGGTTTGTGAAGAGCCCACACTCTTCGCAAACCAGGGCACGTTTGGAACCCACAGTCTTAATTTCAAGTATTTTAAGAACTTATCCACCATTACCTCCCTTCTATGTACTTGTAAAATTGATGTTCAAGTGTACAGTGTAACAATTTTGAATAAAGTTTATTTGAATTTGACGATTTGACTTTGAACAGTGCCTTGTTGTGTTTGTTAGTTCCAGCCCTGCTGGCTGCTGGTCTGATCAGTAAACAGCTGGTGCAGATCTATCAGTGATCAGAACATATTGAAAATCCACTGTAAAGGTTTAGGTTTTCACTATAATTCAGAATAATTACTGCTAGGTACTGCTAGTGCATAACAAAAATGGTAATTTGCAGTTTCCCCAGTGAAGTATGTCTCCGTGGTGCTTGGCTCAGAGCCCTCGGCAAGCAAGGCAGTCACCTGCCAGACTCTGCCGTGGTCTGCTCACAGCATTTTCTAGATGAGGACATTTATGAAACAGACAGTGGCTTAAAGCAGATTCGTACTGGTGCTCTTCCTTCAACAGTGCAGGTAACATCTCAACCATGTCATGTATTGCTTGTAAGTCCAAAGTAACTGAGACTGATCATATGTAACTGAGGAATAGAAGCAATTGAAGCTACAGCATTGTATGGACAGAGTAATGTAGAAGTAATTAGTGGTGTATTTACAGGTTTGCGTGATATGCCTAGATACAGACAGCAAGCTGTTACTAATGAGTAAACACAAATTGGAAGAAGCATATGAGAAATTATCTGGATATGCTGTAAGTTAATCTATGATCTATAGCTATGTATTGTGTAAGCACTTTGTAGTATAAGTAACTAAGCAGGGAAGAATGGATTATGTAAGGAATGTTTGAATGCTTTAATTTTAAGAGGCCCCCTATCTCATTTTCTCATCAATTTTGTATACACTTTCAAGCCTTTTTTTTTTCAAAGTTGTATGACATTTATTTGTAACTAGCTGACCCCCGCGACTTCGTCCGCGTGGTTATATAGGTTTTTATATAGGATCGGATTGGATCCCATAATCCTTTTTTGTACCTAAACTAAATGTAGCCTAAGTTACTCCATATAACATCACCTGTCTGCCATTGAAAGTTCCATCAAAATCGATCTAGCTGTTTCAGAAATTACTTAGCTGGAACAAATGTACAGATCGACAAACATAACTCTAAATGCACACCAGTTTAAAATAAACCGTACGTTCAAAGATCCGGGTCCCAAGTTATTTGAACCCAATAAATGTGTCATTTCTGAAATAAAAAACCTATAACCTTGAAATATTTACAGGACAATACTTAAAGTACTACCTTTTTAACAAAAAAATAATGAGTTAAATCGAAGTACCCGTTATTGAATTAGAGCTAAATACACGTTTTAACTTTCTTCCCCTCTCCCAAGGGAACCGTGCTGAATTCCGGGATAAAAAGTATCCTATGTCCTACCTCGGAGTATAAACTCAAATCGTACCAAGTTTCATTCGAATCCATTCAGTAGTTTCGGCGTCATGCGCGGCCAAAATACAGACAGACAGACAGACAGACAGAAAGACAGACAGACAGACAAAAATGAAACAAATTGCAGTTTTGGTTTCAGTATTGATTATAGAGTGCCCTCCAATAAAAATTTTCAAAATATCTTCAATGTACAGAATTGGATCTGTTACAGTTTTATTATATTACTAGCTGATCCCCGCGACTTCGTCTGCGTTGATATAGGTTTTTATATAGGATCGGATCGGATCCCGTAATCCTTTTTTGTACCTAAACTAAATGTAGCCTAAGTTACTCCTTATAACATCACCTATCTGCCATTGAAAGTTCCATCAAAATCGATCCAGCCGTTTCGGAAATTAGCTGGAACAAATAGACAGATCGACAAACATAAATTTAAACGCACACCAGTTTAAAATAAGCCGTACGTTCAAAGATCCGGGGCCCAAGTTATTTGAACCCGATACTGAGGGTTGTAATGTCTGTCATTTCTGAACTAAAAAACCTATGACCTTGAAATGTTTACGGGACAATATATAAAGTACTACCTTTCTAACAAAAAAAGAATGAGTGAAATTGAACAACGCGTTAATGAATTACAGCTAAATACACGTTTTAACTTTCATCCCCTCTCCCAAGGGAACCGTGCTGAATTTTGGGATAAAAAGTATCCTATGTGTAGGACATAGGATACTTTTTATCCCAAATATAAACGGAGTATAAACTCAAATCGTACCAAGTTTCATTTGAATCCGTTCAGTAGTTTCGGCGTGATGCGCGGCCAAGATACAGACAGACAGACAGACAGACAAAAATGAAAAAAATTACAGTTTTGGCTTCAGTATCGATTATAGAGTGCCCTCCAATAAAAATTTTCAAAATATCTTCAATGTACAGAATTGGATCTGTTACAGTTTTATTATATTATAGATAGATTTGTAACGAGTGGATACCCGCGACTTCGTTCGCGTGGATATTGATTTTAATAATCCCGTGGGAATCATTTTGTTTTTCCTATGCTCCTTTGAGCTTAAACCTTGCTAAAAACTGTTAAAAGTTCACTGGCGGATGTTTAGGTACATCAAAATGTAAACATCCGCCAGTGAAAGTCCCATCAAAATCGGTCCAGCCTTTCGGAGATTAGCCAGTAGTCTTTAAAGTATCTACTTTCTAACAAAAAAAGAATGAATGAAATCGGACCACCCGTTAACGAATTACAGCTAAGTACACATTTTGCCTTTCATCCCCTCCCAAGGGAACCGTGCTGAATTTCGGGATAAAAAGTATCCTATATGTTACTCCATAGTATTAACTTAAATCATGCCGAGTTTCATTTCAATCCATTCAGTAGTTTTTACGTGATGCGCGCACAAACATACAGACAAACAGACAAACAGATAAACAGACAAAAATTTCAAAAATAGCTTTTTTACGTTCTATTACTTATCCCTAACATCCCCCAGTTATTATTTTGCAAAAATCTTCAATGTACAGATATGGCAATTCTACGATTTTATTATATGTATAGATAGATGTAACTATAATATGTTCCGTTTTGTTCAATAACTTGTTTCCATCTTGTAGACAGTGACATGATCCTGTTGTTGAAGAAGTGTTGGTATGTTTGATTAAAAACTAACAACAAGTAGTTTTGACAGTCCTCTCTTGATGTTACCATTACATTTCTTTTTTATTTCTTCTCTTCAAATGTCAACTTGTTGTTGTTGTTGTTGTTGGACTAAATGATATCATAACCATTCAGGTACAGTCAGTTCAACCAAAGAGGATGGATTACAACTTCAACATACAAAATACAAAAAGACTTTCTCTCTTACATATTGTGTTACAATTGTTTCAGTTGTGTGATCAAGGAAACCTGAAACAAACAGTTTGCGTACAATGTGCGCGGAGATTGATAAACTTTAGTCAATTCAGAGACAAGATATTGAGAGCCCGTGCACTGATGATGGACTTAGTTGAAAAACATGAATCTGTGAGTACTTAATACATAATACATATACATTTTTAACCCCCGACGCAAAAACGACGGGGTGTTATAAGTTTGAAGTGTCTGTGTGTGTGTGTGTGTGTGTGTGTGTGTGTGTGTGTGTGTGTGTGTGTGTGTGTGTGTGTGTGTGTGTGTGTGTGTGTGTGTGTGTGTGTGTGTGTTGAGAGTGTTCTTAGCTATGTTTGATGAAAATCGGTCCAAGATGGCCGCCGCTACAAAATGGCGGATGATATATTTTTTCACAACTCCCTTGATATGGGTATCAAATGAAAGGGCTTGACTAGTAGAATAGCACTATTGCAAATTCAAGATGGCCGCCGCCACTAAATGGCGAATGTCGGGGGTTTTTTAAATTTTCAATTTACACTTGTATGTACATACATAAAATCGGGAGCTTATTCTAATTATCTGAAGGATAGCAACATAATCCAAACATATGATTTAAAAATCTTTGGCAGTCTATCTATCTGTTACATTTCATGGCGCAACTGCTGAACAGATCAACAGAAAAATTTGTACAAAGATAGCTTGCATCCTGGAGATAAATCAGTACACTTGCGACCCCTTTCATCCATATATACTTGTTCCTATATAGTGTATAGTATGTATCATATGGCATAGAACTCTGGGGATCAGCATCCAATTCCAATATTCAAATTATTCAAAGAGCTCAAAATTACATTTTGAAACAACTATCCAACGCGCCATGGTTCTTGCAGATATCGGAACTCCATGAGCACTTAAATATTAACACAGTGATGGAAGAAATTAAAAGCTATAGTTGCAACTACAAAACACGACTTACTAACCATCCTAATCGCCTGGCAGTGCAGTTGACAATGCCACAGGCGATCCGTCGACTAAAGAGAAAGCATATACTGGATATTTAGCTGTGACTCATGGAGTTTTCCCGTTGGGGAGGTTGTCTCCAATCACGCCAATTTGTCCTCCAACCAATCTGCTCATAGTCTACCGACTGATCGCATGATAAGGCACAAAACAAAAAAAAAATTATTATGTATAGTATGTAATGTACTAATTCAGCACTAAACTTGTTTCTGAATAGATAACGAGACGGCATATAAAGATGATAAACCGCACAACAAGCCAACTGAAGAGTGATATTGTGGTGACAACCCTAGGTCCTGACCCCTGCGACCTGTACATACTAGAACACCCCTCAGAGGACGAACAGACAGATTCAGAGGCGACCGTACTCAGAGTCGTAGTGAAAAACGAAGGAAGTTATGACTCCATGTCGGTGGATGAAGACACGGAAGTGGCGAACGAAGATGACAATAATGCAGACTGTGTTAACGATGAGTTTGACGAAGTGAACACATCCGATGCTAGCATAAAGTTGGAACCAAAATTATTGGATGAAGCTGTTTCCCGAGCTCTGGAGAGAAAACGACCAGTTGTTGAACAAAATGCTGGAACACGGGATCTGTTGAAGTTCGAAAGTACTCCCTTCCAATGTACTGTTTGTTTTGAAGAATTTCTCCACGAACATACACACATGCAACACATGAGAACGCATCTACAGGTGAGATTGTCTCCGCTTTCTGACAATTTCTTAAGTTCATACGATCGTCTGTTTAACCCGGCAGAATTTGTTGTGGGCCGGGGCGCGTTTGGAACCCTCGTAGTTTTAATTTTAAGTGATTATCCCCATTGCCTCACTTTGGTCCATATGTATGTATGTATGTATGTATTTTCGCGATTATTTCAAAAACTAATGAACCTATTTCGATAATTTTTTCGGTTGTCGTCGGTTTAATTTTTCCTAAAACATGGGTTGTGTATTGTATGTACGTTGTATTCGGCAGGACGGTGCGCGCGATGGTGAGTGTGTCGCGTCTCAAGCGTGCGAGCCTCGTACTGTGAGCTCCGGCTCCTCGCACTCTTCACTCCTCACTGACAACAGGTCAGTATACGAGTCGGTGATATACTATTATAGCTTTTGAACTGAAACTTGAGTACGTCTATTCGGTGGTGGTCTCATGAGTGGGAGGTCCCGGGTTCGATTTCCGGCAGGGGCATTTCGAGATTTATAATTTCTTTGATTTTTTTAATTGAAAAATGCTAAATACTAAACCCCTAATACTACAAGTAGGTATAAGACAAATAGATTTTGTTTAAGTAATATAATAATAGCACAAAGTTTTGTATAGCGGTCTTGTGCCCTGTATCACGGTATTATCGTGATACCCTGTTGCTAGTGAGCACCTTCTCTATAAAGCTGCTCTGCACTAGCGAGCGGCTCGCCAGTGCACTGTACATACATTCTGATATTATCGTGATACCCTGTTGCTAGTGAGCACCTTCTCTATAAAGCTGCTCTGCACTAGCGAGCGGCTCGCCAGTGCACTGTACATACATTCTGATATTATCGTGATACCCTGTTGCTAGTGAGCACCTTCTCTATAAAGCTGCTCTGCACTAGCGAGCGGCTCGCCAGTGCACTGTACATACATTCTGATATTATCGTGATACCCTGTTGCTAGTGAGCACCTTCTCTATAAAGCTGCTCTGCACTAGCGAGCGGCTCGCCAGTGCACTGTACATACATTCTGATATTATCGTGATACCCTGTTGCTAGTGAGCACCTTCTCTATAAAGCTGCTCTGCACTAGCGAGCGGCTCGCCAGTGCACTGTACATACATTCTGATATTATCGTGATACCCTGTTGCTAGTGAGCACCTTCTCTATAAAGCTGCTCTGCACTAGCGAGCGGCTCGCCAGTGCACTGTACATACATTCTGATATTATCGTGATACCCTGTTGCTAGTGAGCACCTTCTCTATAAAGCTGCTCTGCACTAGCGAGCGGCTCGCCAGTGCACTGTACATACATTCTGATATTATCGTGATACCCTGTTGCTAGTGAGCACCTTCTCTATAAAGCTGCTCTGCACTAGCGAGCGGCTCGCCAGTGCACTGTACATACATTCTGATATTATCGTGATACCCTGTTGCTAGTGAGCACCTTCTCTATAAAGCTGCTCTGCACTAGCGAGCGGCTCGCCAGTGCACTGTACATACATTCTGATATTATCGTGATACCCTGTTGCTAGTGAGCACCTTCTCTATAAAGCTGCTCTGCACTAGCGAGCGGCTCGCCAGTGCACTGTACATACATTCTGATATTATCGTGATACCCTGTTGCTAGTGAGCACCTTCTCTATAAAGCTGCTCTGCACTAGCGAGCGGCTCGCCAGTGCACTGTACATACATTCTGATATTATCGTGATACCCTGTTGCTAGTGAGCACCTTCTCTATAAAGCTGCTCTGCACTAGCGAGCGGCTCGCCAGTGCACTGTACATACATTCTGATATTATCGTGATACCCTGTTGCTAGTGAGCACCTTCTCTATAAAGCTGCTCTGCACTAGCGAGCGGCTCGCCAGTGCACTGTACATACATTCTGATATTATCGTGATACCCTGTTGCTAGTGAGCACCTTCTCTATAAAGCTGCTCTGCACTAGCGAGCGGCTCGCCAGTGCACTGTACATACATTCTGATATTATCGTGATACCCTGTTGCTAGTGAGCACCTTCTCTATAAAGCTGCTCTGCACTAGCGAGCGGCTCGCCAGTGCACTGTACATACATTCTGATATTATCGTGATACCCTGTTGCTAGTGAGCACCTTCTCTATAAAGCTGCTCTGCACTAGCGAGCGGCTCGCCAGTGCACTGTACATACATTCTGATATTATCGTGATACCCTGTTGCTAGTGAGCACCTTCTCTATAAAGCTGCTCTGCACTAGCGAGCGGCTCGCCAGTGCACTGTACATACATTCTGATATTATCGTGATACCCTGTTGCTAGTGAGCACCTTCTCTATAAAGCTGCTCTGCACTAGCGAGCGGCTCGCCAGTGCACTGTACATACATTCTGATATTATCGTGATACCCTGTTGCTAGTGAGCACCTTCTCTATAAAGCTGCTCTGCACTAGCGAGCGGCTCGCCAGTGCACTGTACATACATTCTGATATTATCGTGATACCCTGTTGCTAGTGAGCACCTTCTCTATAAAGCTGCTCTGCACTAGCGAGCGGCTCGCCAGTGCACTGTACATACATTCTGATATTATCGTGATACCCTGTTGCTAGTGAGCACCTTCTCTATAAAGCTGCTCT
Source organism: Melanargia galathea (assembly GCA_920104075.1). Taxonomy (NCBI): domain Eukaryota; kingdom Metazoa; phylum Arthropoda; class Insecta; order Lepidoptera; family Nymphalidae; genus Melanargia; species Melanargia galathea. Next base: position 16,985,555 of record OV049874.1, on the reverse strand, counting down.
GCACTAGCGAGCGGCTCGCCAGTGCACTGTACATACATTCTGATATTATCGTGATACCCTGTTGCTAGTGAGCACCTTCTCTATAAAGCTGCTCTGCACTAGCGAGCGGCTCGCCAGTGCACTGTACATACATTCTGATATTATCGTGATACCCTGTTGCTAGTGAGCACCTTCTCTATAAAGCTGCTCTGCACTAGCGAGCGGCTCGCCAGTGCACTGTACATACATTCTGATATTATCGTGATACCCTGTTGCTAGTGAGCACCTTCTCTATAAAGCTGCTCTGCACTAGCGAGCGGCTCGCCAGTGCACTGTACATACATTCTGATATTATCGTGATACCCTGTTGCTAGTGAGCACCTTCTCTATAAAGCTGCTCTGCACTAGCGAGCGGCTCGCCAGTGCACTGTACATACATTCTGATATTATCGTGATACCCTGTTGCTAGTGAGCACCTTCTCTATAAAGCTGCTCTGCACTAGCGAGCGGCTCGCCAGTGCACTGTACATACATTCTGATATTATCGTGATACCCTGTTGCTAGTGAGCACCTTCTCTATAAAGCTGCTCTGCACTAGCGAGCGGCTCGCCAGTGCACTGTACATACATTCTGATATTATCGTGATACCCTGTTGCTAGTGAGCACCTTCTCTATAAAGCTGCTCTGCACTAGCGAGCGGCTCGCCAGTGCACTGTACATACATTCTGATATTATCGTGATACCCTGTTGCTAGTGAGCACCTTCTCTATAAAGCTGCTCTGCACTAGCGAGCGGCTCGCCAGTGCACTGTACATACATTCTGATATTATCGTGATACCCTGTTGCTAGTGAGCACCTTCTCTATAAAGCTGCTCTGCACTAGCGAGCGGCTCGCCAGTGCACTGTACATACATTCTGATATTATCGTGATACCCTGTTGCTAGTGAGCACCTTCTCTATAAAGCTGCTCTGCACTAGCGAGCGGCTCGCCAGTGCACTGTACATACATTCTGATATTATCGTGATACCCTGATGCTAGTGAGCACCTTCTCTATAAAGCTGCTCCGCACTAGCGAGCGGCTCGCCAGTGCACTGTACATACATTCTGATATTATCGTGATACCCTGTTGCTAGTGAGCACCTTCTCTATAAAGCTGCTCCGCACTAGCGAGCGGCTCGCCAGTGCACTGTACATACATTCTGATATTATCGTGATACCCTGTTGCTAGTGAGCACCTTCTCTATAAAGCTGCTCCGCACTAGCGAGCGGCTCGCCAGTGCACTGTACATACATTCTGATATTATCAGTTGCGCGCGCGCATCGGGCCGCGTCGGACGTTTTTGTCGATAGAAGCGTCGCGCGTAGCGCGGAGGTGTTTTTGAAAATGACGAATACGTTAAAGTGCAACAATTGTAATATAGTGATCGATGAGCTATTAGCTTATATCCAAAATAAGATATCTATCGTGGATGAAATTAGTTTGGTGCGAATATGTGAGTCAGCTTTCTCGTCCGAACAAATTTTAAAATCGAACAACCTTCTTCTGGAGTCGTTACCGTCTGACACAAGTAAGACAGCACGTAAAGGCAAAGGCAAGGAGGGCCGCCTGTTGAATGACATTATAGTCTTGTTTAAAGTGACCGATCCAGATGTCATGCCGGTATTCGTAGCTAGAGATTTGGAGAAGCTACCACCTATAACGTTTGATCACCTGGACGTCTCCAAGCTCCTTAAAGATATGATGTTGTTACAGGCGGAGATTCAAAACATAAAATCTTCGTATGTAACAGTTGAACAGCTTGAAGAAGTAAAAAAGGAGTGTCAAATCGGAAAGTCTTTGTCGCCGCCGTTCTCAGCTGTAAAAGTTAACATGAAAAGAGGAGCCTACCGTGATAGTGGACCGATAGGATTATCACAATTAGACGATACCATAGTTACGACTAATTTAGAACAGTCAAATTGCCAGCAATCTTCCCCTAGCGAATATAATCTGCAGTATAGAAATATGGATATAAATAACAAGGAGGGTAGACACGCGTTTTCAAGTAACGTATTCAGACAAAAGATAAATCGTTACAACACGAGCGGTGGACGCGGCTCGGAGCCCGGCGCCGCGGTGCGCGCGGGCGCCGGCGGCGGGGAGCGAGGTGCGTCATCGCACGTTATCACTAGCGAGCCGAGTGAACAGTTGATCGGGCCAATGCAAAAGCAAACTTATGCAGGCGTCGTGAAGGTCCATGACCCAAACGAAGGCTGGACGGTGGTGCAGAGGAAGTCGCAAAGATCTAAAAACCGGCTTATTGGTAATACAGGAAATTTTGTGGTAGAATCCGAGGAGAAATTTAGGGCGGCAGATAGGAAAATACCCTTATTTATTACAAATGTACATAAGGACACGGCGGAATCGGATATAATTAATTACATCGCGAAGAAAACAAAGGAGAATGTCACTCTGGAAAAAATTTCAATTAAACGTCAGTGTGAACACCACGCATACAAGCTTTTGGTGTCTCAAAGCAATCTCCCATTATATCTAGATGAGAATCTGTGGCCACAGGGAATAATTTTTCGTCGGTTTGTGCATTTCAAACATAAGCATCTGAAAGAAACGCCTGCTAAAGAGGTTCCGCTAAATAATACACCTACTGTGAATGGATAAAGATATCTTATGTAATTTTGTTACTTTTAATTGCAAGAGCGTGAAGCGATCTGCACAATGTATTAGTGAGTTATGTAAAACCTCAGATATAATTGCACTTCAAGAACACTGGTTGCTCCCGGAGGAATTGTCATTTCTTGATACTTTGAGCGATGACTTCAGCGCCACGGGAGTGTCTGCAGTGGACACATCGGCGGGTATTCTACGTGGAAGGCCTTATGGAGGGGTCGCGCTGCTGTGGAGGCGTAGCGTTTTCCAAAATGTGTCAGTGATTCAGTGTAATAACCCGCGCATCTGTGCTATAAAGGTAGTGTTACATGAAAAATCGTTTATCGTGATGAGTGTGTATATGCCTACGGATGTGATTGCTAACCTAGCGGATTTCACGGACATTCTAAGCTCGGTGAGTGCCATTATTGAGACTTACGGGGAAAGTTGTGTATATATACTAGGGGACTACAATGCGCACCCTTCGGAGCGCTTTTATCATGAACTTACTCAGTTCTGCATAGAACAAGAATGGACTTGTATAGATGCGGAAGTCCTAGGTCCGAGGTCGAATACCTATACTTTTTTAAGCGAAGCACATGGGTCTAAGCGGTGGCTCGATCACTGCCTAGTAACTAAAGCAGCGGCAGACTCCGTGCGCAATGTGTCAGTTCTATACGATGTGTTGTGGTCGGATCATTTCCCTCTGGTTGTGGCATGTAATATTGACATCTTGTTACCTAAGAGAGCGGATTGTAATACCTGTTTAAATGAGATTTACTGGGGTGAGCGAAATCAACATCAAATAGACACGTACCAGAGGGAATGTCACGAGAGGCTGAGGATGATTGACTTCCCACAGGAGCTTCACGGTTGCTGTGATCGTACATGCAGTGACATCAGGCATAGAGATGTAATAACTCAATTGTACAGCAACATCGTTCAGGCCTTGATAGAATCGTCACTGGTAGGTCGAGAGAGCACTAGGCGCGTAAAAAGAAAGAAAGTCGTTGGCTGGAACAAGCACGTAGCCGAAGCTCACGGGACGGCCAGGCAAAAATTTTTGTTATGGTCGTGGTACGGTAAACCAACTGCAGGAATTATTTATAAAGAAATGTGTGAGGCTAGAAGAATTTTTAAATCTCGTTTAAAATGGTGTCAAAACCATGAAGAGCAAATTAAGTTGGATATTTTAGCCTCACATCATTCAAAAAACGATTTTCGCGGATTTTGGAAAAATACAAATAAAATGAACAGCAAGCCATCTCTGCCCGTGAGCGTCGGTGGCGTGTGTGAGCCAGACAGGATTTCTAATCTCTTCATGGAGCACTTCGTAGTTAAATCGCCCCGGGGTGCTTCACAAACGATGCTTGATGTTGAGCCCAATAGTGAAATGGAGATTCAATTCAACTGTAAAGACATTGCTCACACAATTAAGCATATGACGAGAGGAAAATCTCCAGGTCATGATGGACTCAGCATTGAGCATCTACAATATGCTGGACCACACTTACCCAGAGTGCTCACAATGTTATATAATATTTGTATGAGTCACAGTTTTATGCCTAGTGAGATGATGCGGACCATAGTTGTACCTATTATGAAAAACAAAACCGGTGACTTAGCGGACAAAAACAACTATAGGCCTATCTCATTGGCTACGGTCATCTCGAAAGTATTTGACAGCATGCTTAATAACCAACTGAACAAGTTCTTTAGGCCACATGACAACCAGTTCGGATTTCGACCTGGATTGTCGACGGAGAGTGCTGTGCTTGGTCTAAAGCATGCTGTCACATACTATACGAAGCGCGAGACTCCAATTTACGCCTGCTTTCTTGACCTATCTAAGGCTTTTGACCTGGTTTCTTATGACATATTATGGAGAAAATTGGAAGGAATTAAAGTTCCACTGGAACTCATCAATATTTTTAAATATTGGTATGGAAACCAGGTCAACTGCGTTCGATGGGCTGGCGCCTTATCACGTCCGTATTTGTTGGAGTGCGGGGTGAGACAGGGGGGTTTGAGCTCACCTACGCTCTTCAACCTATACGTGAATGAGTTGATCGGTGAGCTCAGCAGCACCAGAGCCGGCTGTTACATAGATGGGATTTGTTTGAATAACATTAGCTACGCTGATGACATGGTGCTGTTGAGTGCATCGGTTTGTGGCCTAAGAAAACTGTTGGCGATTTGTGAAGCTTTTGTGGATAGGCACGGTCTTTCATATAATGTAAAGAAAAGTGTGGTAATGATCTTTGAGGTCAGGGGCAAACCACAGAATAAAGTTCCACCCATCTCTCTAAATGGAAACGCATTAGAAAGAGTATATCAATATAAATATCTAGGGCATATGTTGACCCCTGACCTCAAGGATGATACTGACATTGAGAGGGAACGGAGAGCGCTGTCAGTGAGAGCTAATATGCTGGCTCGCAGGTTTGCACGTTGTTCCACCAATGTAAAGACAACTTTGTTTAGAGCCTACTGTACATCTTTTTACACGTGCAATCTGTGGGTCAAGTACTCCAAAAAATCATATAGCGCTCTCCGTGTCCAGTATAACAATGCCTTCAGGGTGCTGATGGGGCTGCCCCGGTATTGCAGCGCATCAGGGATGTTCGCGGCGGCGCGAGTTGATTGTTTCTTTGCGACAATGCGCAAAAGATGCGGGTCCCTGGTGCGTAGATTACGGAGCAGTTCCAACAGTATTCTGCAGTTGATTGCGAGTCGATTGGACTGTGTGTATGTGAATCATTGCTGCGCCGTTTCTAATGGAATGGTACAGTGATGATTCGCATATTCATATTCATTAGTTTTTAAATACTTTAGGTTATTTTACTAACATAGGGATAAGTTTCTGTAATACTAACAATGTGAGTCTATGTTACTTTCAATAAAGATTTATTATTATTATTATCGTGATACCCTGTTGCTAGTGAGCACCTTCTCTATAAAGCTGCTCCGCACTAGCGAGCGGCTCGCCAGTGCACTGTACATACATTCTGATATTATCGTGATACCCTGTTGCTAGTGAGCACCTTCTCTATAAAGCTGCTCTGCACTAGCGAGCGGCTCGCCAGTGCACTGTACATACATTCTGATATTATCGTGATACCCTGTTGCTAGTGAGCACCTTCTCTATAAAGCTGCTCTGCACTAGCGAGCGGCTCGCCAGTGCACTGTACATACATTCTGATATTATCGTGATACCCTGTTGCTAGTGAGCACCTTCTCTATAAAGCTGCTCTGCACTAGCGAGCGGCTCGCCAGTGCACTGTACATACATTCTGATATTATCGTGATACCCTGTTGCTAGTGAGCACCTTCTCTATAAAGCTGCTCTGCACTAGCGAGCGGCTCGCCAGTGCACTGTACATACATTCTGATATTATCGTGATACCCTGTTGCTAGTGAGCACCTTCTCTATAAAGCTGCTCTGCACTAGCGAGCGGCTCGCCAGTGCACTGTACATACATTCTGATATTATCGTGATACCCTGTTGCTAGTGAGCACCTTCTCTATAAAGCTGCTCCGCACTAGCGAGCGGCTCGCCAGTGCACTGTACATACATTCTGATATTATCGTGATACCCTGTTGCTAGTGAGCACCTTCTCTATAAAGCTGCTCCGCACTAGCGAGCGGCTCGCCAGTGCACTGTACATACATTCTGATATTATCGTGATACCCTGTTGCTAGTGAGCACCTTCTCTATAAAGCTGCTCCGCACTAGCGAGCGGCTCGCCAGTGCACTGTACATACATTCTGATATTATCGTGATACCCTGTTGCTAGTGAGCACCTTCTCTATAAAGCTGCTCCGCACTAGCGAGCGGCTCGCCAGTGCACTGTACATACATTCTGATATTATCGTGATACCCTGTTGCTAGTGAGCACCTTCTCTATAAAGCTGCTCCGCACTAGCGAGCGGCTCGCCAGTGCACTGTACATACATTCTGATATTATCGTGATACCCTGTTGCTAGTGAGCACCTTCTCTATAAAGCTGCTCTGCACTAGCGAGCGGCTCGCCAGTGCACTGTACATACATTCTGATATTATCGTGATACCCTGTTGCTAGTGAGCACCTTCTCTATAAAGCTGCTCTGCACTAGCGAGCGGCTCGCCAGTGCACTGTACATACATTCTGATATTATCGTGATACCCTGTTGCTAGTGAGCACCTTCTCTATAAAGCTGCTCTGCACTAGCGAGCGGCTCGCCAGTGCACTGTACATACATTCTGATATTATCGTGATACCCTGTTGCTAGTGAGCACCTTCTCTATAAAGCTGCTCTGCACTAGCGAGCGGCTCGCCAGTGCACTGTACATACATTCTGATATTATCGTGATACCCTGTTGCTAGTGAGCACCTTCTCTATAAAGCTGCTCTGCACTAGCGAGCGGCTCGCCAGTGCACTGTACATACATTCTGATATTATCGTGATACCCTGTTGCTAGTGAGCACCTTCTCTATAAAGCTGCTCTGCACTAGCGAGCGGCTCGCCAGTGCACTGTACATACATTCTGATATTATCGTGATACCCTGTTGCTAGTGAGCACCTTCTCTATAAAGCTGCTCTGCACTAGCGAGCGGCTCGCCAGTGCACTGTACATACATTCTGATATTATCGTGATACCCTGTTGCTAGTGAGCACCTTCTCTATAAAGCTGCTCTGCACTAGCGAGCGGCTCGCCAGTGCACTGTACATACATTCTGATATTATCGTGATACCCTGTTGCTAGTGAGCACCTTCTCTATAAAGCTGCTCTGCACTAGCGAGCGGCTCGCCAGTGCACTGTACATACATTCTGATATTATCGTGATACCCTGTTGCTAGTGAGCACCTTCTCTATAAAGCTGCTCTGCACTAGCGAGCGGCTCGCCAGTGCACTGTACATACATTCTGATATTATCGTGATACCCTGTTGCTAGTGAGCACCTTCTCTATAAAGCTGCTCTGCACTAGCGAGCGGCTCGCCAGTGCACTGTACATACATTCTGATATTATCGTGATACCCTGTTGCTAGTGAGCACCTTCTCTATAAAGCTGCTCTGCACTAGCGAGCGGCTCGCCAGTGCACTGTACATACATTCTGATATTATCGTGATACCCTGTTGCTAGTGAGCACCTTCTCTATAAAGCTGCTCTGCACTAGCGAGCGGCTCGCCAGTGCACTGTACATACATTCTGATATTATCGTGATACCCTGTTGCTAGTGAGCACCTTCTCTATAAAGCTGCTCTGCACTAGCGAGCGGCTCGCCAGTGCACTGTACATACATTCTGATATTATCGTGATACCCTGTTGCTAGTGAGCACCTTCTCTATAAAGCTGCTCTGCACTAGCGAGCGGCTCGCCAGTGCACTGTACATACATTCTGATATTATCGTTATACCCTGTTGCTAGTGAGCACCTTCTCTATAAAGCTGCTCTGCACTAGCGAGCGGCTCGCCAGTGCACTGTACATACATTCTGATATTATCGTGATACCCTGTTGCTAGTGAGCACCTTCTCTATAAAGCTGCTCTGCACTAGCGAGCGGCTCGCCAGTGCACTGTACATACATTCTGATATTATCGTGATACCCTGTTGCTAGTGAGCACCTTCTCTATAAAGCTGCTCCGCACTAGCGAGCGGCTCGCCAGTGCACTGTACATACATTCTGATATTATCGTGATACCCTGTTGCTAGTGAGCACCTTCTCTATAAAGCTGCTCCGCACTAGCGAGCGGCTCGCCAGTGCACTGTACATACATTCTGATATTATCGTGATACCCTGTTGCTAGTGAGCACCTTCTCTATAAAGCTGCTCCGCACTAGCGAGCGGCTCGCCAGTGCACTGTACATACATTCTGATATTATCGTGATACCCTGTTGCTAGTGAGCACCTTCTCTATAAAGCTGCTCCGCACTAGCGAGCGGCTCGCCAGTGCACTGTACATACATTCTGATATTATCGTGATACCCTGTTGCTAGTGAGCACCTTCTCTATAAAGCTGCTCTGCACTAGCGAGCGGCTCGCCAGTGCACTGTACATACATTCTGATATTATCGTGATACCCTGTTGCTAGTGAGCACCTTCTCTATAAAGCTGCTCTGCACTAGCGAGCGGCTCGCCAGTGCACTGTACATACATTCTGATATTATCGTGATACCCTGTTGCTAGTGAGCACCTTCTCTATAAAGCTGCTCTGCACTAGCGAGCGGCTCGCCAGTGCACTGTACATACATTCTGATATTATCGTGATACCCTGTTGCTAGTGAGCACCTTCTCTATAAAGCTGCTCTGCACTAGCGAGCGGCTCGCCAGTGCACTGTACATACATTCTGATATTATCGTGATACCCTGTTGCTAGTGAGCACCTTCTCTATAAAGCTGCTCTGCACTAGCGAGCGGCTCGCCAGTGCACTGTACATACATTCTGATATTATCGTGATACCCTGTTGCTAGTGAGCACCTTCTCTATAAAGCTGCTCCGCACTAGCGAGCGGCTCGCCAGTGCACTGTACATACATTCTGATATTATCGTGATACCCTGTTGCTAGTGAGCACCTTCTCTATAAAGCTGCTCCGCACTAGCGAGCGGCTCGCCAGTGCACTGTACATACATTCTGATATTATCGTGATACCCTGTTGCTAGTGAGCACCTTCTCTATAAAGCTGCTCCGCACTAGCGAGCGGCTCGCCAGTGCACTGTACATACATTCTGATATTATCGTGATACCCTGTTGCTAGTGAGCACCTTCTCTATAAAGCTGCTCTGCACTAGCGAGCGGCTCGCCAGTGCACTGTACATACATTCTGATATTATCGTGATACCCTGTTGCTAGTGAGCACCTTCTCTATAAAGCTGCTCTGCACTAGCGAGCGGCTCGCCAGTGCACTGTACATACATTCTGATATTATCGTGATACCCTGTTGCTAGTGAGCACCTTCTCTATAAAGCTGCTCTGCACTAGCGAGCGGCTCGCCAGTGCACTGTACATACATTCTGATATTATCGTGATACCCTGTTGCTAGTGAGCACCTTCTCTATAAAGCTGCTCTGCACTAGCGAGCGGCTCGCCAGTGCACTGTACATACATTCTGATATTATCGTGATACCCTGTTGCTAGTGAGCACCTTCTCTATAAAGCTGCTCTGCACTAGCGAGCGGCTCGCCAGTGCACTGTACATACATTCTGATATTATCGTGATACCCTGTTGCTAGTGAGCACCTTCTCTATAAAGCTGCTCTGCACTAGCGAGCGGCTCGCCAGTGCACTGTACATACATTCTGATATTATCGTGATACCCTGTTGCTAGTGAGCACCTTCTCTATAAAGCTGCTCCGCACTAGCGAGCGGCTCGCCAGTGCACTGTACATACATTCTGATATTATCGTGATACCCTGTTGCTAGTGAGCACCTTCTCTATAAAGCTGCTCCGCACTAGCGAGCGGCTCGCCAGTGCACTGTACATACATTCTGATATTATCGTGATACCCTGTTGCTAGTGAGCACCTTCTCTATAAAGCTGCTCCGCACTAGCGAGCGGCTCGCCAGTGCACTGTACATACATTCTGATATTATCGTGATACCCTGTTGCTAGTGAGCACCTTCTCTATAAAGCTGCTCTGCACTAGCGAGCGGCTCGCCAGTGCACTGTACATACATTCTGATATTATCGTGATACCCTGTTGCTAGTGAGCACCTTCTCTATAAAGCTGCTCTGCACTAGCGAGCGGCTCGCCAGTGCACTGTACATACATTCTGATATTATCGTGATCCCCTGTTGCTAGTGAGCACCTTCTCTATAAAGCTGCTCTGCACTAGCGAGCGGCTCGCCAGTGCACTGTACATACATTCTGATATTATCGTGATACCCTGTTGCTAGTGAGCACCTTCTCTATAAAGCTGCTCTGCACTAGCGAGCGGCTCGCCAGTGCACTGTACATACATTCTGATATTATCGTGATACCCTGTTGCTAGTGAGCACCTTCTCTATAAAGCTGCTCTGCACTAGCGAGCGGCTCGCCAGTGCACTGTACATACATTCTGATATTATCGTGATACCCTGTTGCTAGTGAGCACCTTCTCTATAAAGCTGCTCTGCACTAGCGAGCGGCTCGCCAGTGCACTGTACATACATTCTGATATTATCGTGATACCCTGTTGCTAGTGAGCACCTTCTCTATAAAGCTGCTCTGCACTAGCGAGCGGCTCGCCAGTGCACTGTACATACATTCTGATATTATCGTGATACCCTGTTGCTAGTGAGCACCTTCTCTATAAAGCTGCTCTGCACTAGCGAGCGGCTCGCCAGTGCACTGTACATACATTCTGATATTATCGTGATACCCTGTTGCTAGTGAGCACCTTCTCTATAAAGCTGCTCTGCACTAGCGAGCGGCTCGCCAGTGCACTGTACATACATTCTGATATTATCGTGATACCCTGTTGCTAGTGAGCACCTTCTCTATAAAGCTGCTCTGCACTAGCGAGCGGCTCGCCAGTGCACTGTACATACATTCTGATATTATCTTACAGACAGGCCGTTCAGAAGCTGCATGACGAAACACACTCTTCTGCAGAGTTGGCTCAAACTGCAGGTAAGTGACCAGTGATAGTCAACTCATCTATATGGACTTACCCGTCGTCCTAATTGGCAAACGATCGTACGATCGATACGATCGATTTCGTCGCACGATCGATACGATCGATTTCGTCGCACGATCAAATCGAACATATTATGGATCCCGTAAGAGTGTCCTATTGAAGCTCGTAAGCCGAAATTACATTAAGTTCGTACATAAGAATGATAACTAGGTGTGTTATATACTAAAACCTTCCTGAAAGTATGTAGTGAAAAAATTATAAAAATCGGTTTTATTGAAATAATCACGAACATAAAATACATACAAACGGTTCGAATACGGAACCTCCTTTTTACAAGTCTGTTAAAAACAATAGCCAGTGTCACTCGAGACGATGTAAAGATTCTAATGATACCTCATGAATCGAAATCTGTGGAGTTATTTAAAAGTGACGGTGGAATATAGAAACGTTGAAAGTTTCATGAGAAATATATTTTGTTTCAGTCGGCCCTTTGACCGCGAGACATGCGACGAGTAACGAGAACAAAGTCCGCAGGAGTCCACAAGTGGACAAAGTTAACAATGGACAATCAGACGAGCTGTCGCACGACACCCACAGTGTACCGGATATTAGTAGATTAACTAATTGTGTAGTCGAATTGTATGACGTTTTCAAAAAATCAGTTTTTCAGGTCGCGAGTCAGAATGAACACATCGGACGAGACACTAATAAAGTAAAAGTTAGCAATCGTAATGTATCTGATACTTTACGAAGAACCGAATGTTCTGATGATAACGAGAATGAAACTTGTTTACTTATTGGCAGGAATTTGTTTACTTGTGATGTATGTAGAAAAATGTTCAAACGAAAATGTCACCTCGTTGTACACATACAAACTCACACTGGAGTAAAACCGTTCGCTTGCAAGTATTGCAAATATAAATGTGCAAGAAAAGAAATTTTGGCGATTCACATGAGAACTCACACTGGTGAAAAGCCTTATTCTTGTGAGTTGTGCAAATATAAATGTGTACAAAAAGGAAGTATGGCGATTCACATGAGAACTCACACTGGTGAAAAGCCTTATTCTTGTGGGTTGTGCAAATATAAATGTGCAAGAAAAGAAACTTTGGCGACTCACATGAGAACTCACACTGGTGAAAAGCCTTATTCTTGTGAGTTGTGCAAATATAAATGTTCTGAAAGTAGCTCTTTAGTGAAGCACATGAGAATTCACACTGGTGAAAAACCTTATTCTTGTGAGTTGTGCAAATACAAATGTGCGCAAAAAGGAGCTTTGGCGATTCACATGAGAACTCACACTGGTGAAAAGCCTTATTCTTGTGGCTTGTGCAAATATAAATGTTCAAATAGTAGCTCTTTAGTGAGCCACATGAGAACTCACACTGGTGAAAAGCCTTATTCTTGTGAGTTATGCAAATATAAATGTGCACATAAAAGAAATTTGGCGATTCACATGAGAACCCACACTGGTGAAACACCTTATTCTTGTGAGTTGTGCAAATATAAATGTTCAAATAGTAATTCGTTAGCGAAGCACATGACAACTCACACTGGTGAAAAGCCTTATTCTTGTGAGTTGTGCAAATATAAATGTGCACATAAAGGAAATTTGGTGATTCACATGAGAACTCACACTGGTGAAAAGCCATATTCTTGTGACTTATGCAAATATAAATGTTCACGCAATGGTCATTTAGTGAGGCACATGCGAACACACACTGGTGAAAAGCCTCATTCTTGCAAGTTATGCAAATATAAATGTTCTTACAATGGTGATTTAATGAGGCACATGAGAACTCACACTGGTGAAAAACCTTATTCTTGCGTGTTATGCAAATATAAATGTTCAGAAAGTGGTAATTTAGTGAAGCACATGAGAACTCACGCTGGTAAGGCCCTGAGCTCGTAACACGCGCACTGATGACGTCTGTTATAAGCTGATCGCATACCAAGAAACGACGCAACGGCAAGACTGCACGAGACGCACGTAAGGGGTATATAATATGGTTAAATGTGTTTATTTAAAATAGGTTAAAATTTAAATAACGCTTGGAATTTGATGATTGTTGTAAAATTATATGTTAAACAAATGGTGTGGTTAGTCCATAGAGTAAGTATATGTATGTATTATAATAGAGATGAAATAATATCCCATTTCCATATAAACAGTGTCGGCCATTTTGCGGCAGACTCGCCACCCAAGATGTCCATCCTAAAATGCATTCATAAACACTCACACACGCACAACTCGAGACATCACAATGAACACGCGACATTGTGTGTGTGTGGTCGGATTGTGTGTGTATGAGTGTATTTATGACACGTTTTTACAGTAGTTATGTCATGTCTCGTCTCTTTAAGTATGTGATTTAGAACTGTTAGCAAGTCACGTGACGTTGACCAGCGCACGTTGTCAGTTTACTATAACTAATAGACCAAGATCCCAGTGCGATCTGACATAACTTATTTTCGGAAAGATGAAACCTTAGGCTCTCAGTAGTGTCTCATGTGCTTTGAATAACTGCGTAATTGTGGAGTTCGTAACTGGGGTACTTATGGAGATATCAAGTGTGAAAGGTAACTGCTCTGCTCTCTGCATATACTCACGGTTGAATAATACTAAATAACTAAATACTATTATCTTAGTCTTAGGGATCTTAGTCTATAATACTAAATAACTAAATACTATTACTTTTCACCTAATTCGTTTTTTTTTTTCTAAAAATAATACGTGGTTTTTAGGCCTTAACTAAAAGATTAACTGTATTTTCTAGCTTATTTTGATTTTGATTGAGTTTCTAAACGTTTTTCTATCAGAAAACAACAAAAAAAAAACCAACAAAACTCGGTACGATTTTCTTCAGCAGTTAATTTTAACTGTATAACTGGAATGTTTTGTTAAAAATCTTAAATCTTCAATAACTCCGAAACGACTTAAGTTTCGGATAGGATATTATATGAAAAAATTTGCTGCAAATGCTGTCAGGAATTTCTTGTTTTCTTTCACCCTGTTTATATTTTTTACAGAGTAAATGAACAGACAAGTAAATGAACAGAGTAATGTTAATACTCCCAGACTCGGAGCGGGAATAGAACCCGCAACCCCGGAGCGGAAGGCAGGGTCACTGCCAACCGCGCCAACGGACCAGTCTAAAATTGTAATGTCATATGCTTCGAACACATGAATGTGTTTACAAAAAACCGTCGCACTCGCTCGCCCGACTTTAACATATGTGCGTGTTCAAACCATAATTGTTATACTTTGTGGTGGGGTTTGAAAACGGATTTTCAAAAATAATTTTTGTAATGGTGGCTTACTGAAAAGTGCTTCTGCACCATAAAAGAGTTTTAAATAAGCAATAAATTTATACATACAGGGTATAAGGGGACCGCTATCGAAAACTTAGCGCTATTCTTATAGTACCTAAACACTATCGGCTATCCAATACTAATAACCATTTTGTCTTATACATACTTGTAGTATTATTAGTAGTTTAATATTTAGAATTTTTCACACCGGAAATGTACAGCGTGCAAATTCGGCGACACCATGGCGAAAACTAGGTATTTAACCAAAATTCGGTGAACCCTAGCGTCAGCCGATTGCATTACATTGCGAACTTTAAAAAAATTACTGGAAAATTTTTAAATATTTTTGTGATATCTTGTCAGTAGTCATCACTGATGATACCACTATTATTACCTGTCATCACTAGTATCATTATTTTTACCTGTTTTCGTTTTCTATAACGGTCACCTTATACCCGTTATAGGTACATATTTATTTATTTTCAAAATGCGCCATTATAAAATATTCCGTCTTCCAAACTGCTCAATATGTAGTTTGTTGGCAAGTTCACGCTCATAAGATAAATTCAATTTTCCTATGTAAACTACTTATTAAAAAAAACTAAACTTTGTGGTGCAAAATACTTAATAATTATTATTTATGTAAGTATTAAAACAAAATGTAATTGTAAAATTGTCCGGCTTTTTAAATTTGTTCTTTTTCCTTTGCAAATTGCAATAAAAGTAAGAGCGAGGCCGCACTGTGAAATTTATTCGCGCGAATTTTTTCGCAGAATTCTGTGACATATGGAAATGTATGAAGCTGCCCGCACTTGCGATTTAAAATTCGCGAAAAAATATATTAAAATACCGCGCGAATATATTTCGCAGTGCGGCCCCGGCCTTACTGTTAACTACTATTGCAATTAGTGACATTAATATTGTAATGAATCCTACTATAATATTATAAACTAGATGATGCCCACGGCTTCGCCCGTGTGGATTTAGGTTTTTAAAAATCCCGTGGGAACTTTTGATTTTCCAGAACAAAAAGTAGCTTATCTGTAGAAACCCGTCCCCAAAACGGAAAAATCCTGTGGGATCCCCACGATTTCGGAATACAATTCCTTACAGCATCAGGGTTGAGGAGTTGGATATGTACCTACTCGAGTTCATTCAACGATAAAGTCTTTAATTGGTACCCCCAATATCAATTTAAATAACCGAAAGTTTCTAAAACCCATTAATTTTGGGGATTAGTTCCCCTACAGCATCAGGATTGAGGAGTTGGAATCCAAATTTTTTACAGAACAGGGTCGCATTGTTTCTCTATCGATTAAAAAAAAAATTACGCAAATCGGTTCAGAAATCTCGGAGATATTGGTGTACATAAGTAGAAAAACACAACTCCTCCTTTTTTGAAAGTCGGTTAAAAAAGTAGCCTATGTTACTCCCTGGTTAATTCGCTACTTGTATGTGAAGGTCCCGTCAAAATCGGTTCAGCCGTTCCGAAGATTAGCCCGTTCAAACAGACAGACAGACAGACAGACAGACAAAAATTTTAAAAACGTGTGATTCGGTTATGGTAGCGTTCAAATAACCATATGAGCTTAATATGAGGTAGTTATTTCGATATTACAGACAGACACTTCAATTTTATTTATTAGTATAGACTAGTAGGGCGCTTGGCTGCGCGGCCCGCTAAAGCGGACCGCGGGGATTTCAGTATTATTTTTGTTTTAGCAGCCTCCACCTTCTTCTATCATTTTCAGCATCTTTAACCCTGGCCGTGCTCCTCATCCATCTTCCAAACCCTCGATCATCATCACTCTCCAAATTTTTTTCTCCAAATCATTTGCCAGAAGGAGAGTTCTTCCATAAAAACAAATTTTGAAAAGGAACCGTATCAAAGTCTTGTATAGTTTCCCAACTTATAGTCTCTTCAATATTCGCCATATATGTATTTTGTGTGAAAAAAAAATTTGCCATCTTGATTTTTTCTGTTCGTCAAATTGTAGATCTTTAGTTCTTGATCATCTTTTGCCAAGAAACCACTCTTCCATCTTCTATACTTGGTGAGATAGACACCGACGAAATTTGTATAGCCGCCATCTTGAATCCGCCATTTTGTTTATTTTTTCAGCTCAGTGCCAATTGGATGAGATTTTGAGTAATTTTTGTTTGAGCACCTCCCATCTATCTGCGATACCCTGCCCGGGCTCCTCAACCATCTTCCAAACCCTCAATCATCATGTCTTCCCATATTTTTCATTGAGAGTTCTCCAAAGAACCGCATCAAAGCCTTGCATAGTTTACAACTTGTAGTCTCTTCAATATTCGCCATACATTTTCTATGGAAAAATAAATTTCGCCATTTTGATTTTTTTTTCTATTCATCGAGTAGACCGTTCGATCTTGATCATCTTTTGCGAAGAAACCACTCTTCCATCTTGTATACCCTTCGAGATGGAGACCGACGAAATTTGTATGGCGGCCATCTTTTTTTCGCCATTTTGAATTTTTTTTCAACTGCCAATTGGATGACGTTTCGAGTGACATTTGCTCGAGCACCCCCCACCTATCTTCAATACCTTAAGCGTGCCCGTCGCTCGTCTCTGAAATCCTCAATCATCAGCTCTCTCCATATTTTTCCTCTTAATGAATTTTTGTCCTCTATACGACACCATTATTGAAAAAAAAAATTTTCATACAAAATTGTTCAGGAGAGGTGATCAATCAGTGAGTGAGTGGTGAATCAGCACGAGCAGCTATATATATATTAACTAGTAGGGCGCGTGGGTGCGCGGCCCGCAAGCGGACCGCGAGGTTTCGCTTTCGGGTATTTTGGTTTGAGCAGCCTCCACCTATCTCCCATATTCCTAATCCTCGATCATTATCACTCTCCACATTTTTTCTTCGAATCATTCTGCTCATCAAGTAGATCTTTAGGTATTGATCATCTTTATCCAAGAAACCAGTCCTCCATCTTGTATACTTGGTGAGATAAACACCGACGAAATTTGTATAGTCGCCATCTTAAATCCACCATTTTGAGTTTTTTTTCAGCTCAGTGCCAATTGGATGAGGTTTCTAGTAATTTTTGTTTAAGCACCTCCCACTTATCTACAACACCCTGCCCGGGCTCCTCAACCATCTTCCAAACCCTCAATCATCATGTCTTTGAATATTTTTCTTTGAGACATCCCCAAAGAACGGCATCAAAACCTTGCATAGTTCACAACTTGTAGTCTCTTCAATATTCACCATACATTTTCTATGGAAAAATAAAGTCCGCCATTTTGAATTTTTTTGTATTCATCAAGTAGACCTTTGGATCCTGATCATCTTTTGCGAAGAAATCACTCTTCCATCTTTTATACCCTCCGAGTTGGATACCGAAGAAATTTGTATGGCGGCCATCTTTTTTTCGCCATTTTGAATTTTTTTTCTGCTCACTGCCAATTGGATGACGTTTCGAGTGACATTTGCTCGAGCACCCCCTACCTATCTTCAATACCTTAAGCGTGCCATTCGCTCGTCTCTGAAATCCTCAATCATCAGCTCTCTCCATATTTTTGTTCCGAATGAATTTTTGTCTTCTATACGAAACCATGCATGAAAAAAAAACTTTTCATACAAAATTTTACAGGAGGGGTGATCAATCAGTGAGTGAGTGGTGAATCAGCACGAGCAGCTATATATATATTAACTAGTATGGCGCGTGGGTGCGCGGCCCGCAAGCGGACCGCGAGGATTCGAGTAGTTTTTGTTTGAGCACGTCCCACCTATCTTCAATACCCTCGCCGTGCTCTTCATCCGTCTCCAAAATCTTCGATCATCAGCTCTTTCCGTATTTTTCCATCAATAATTTTTTTTTGTGTAGAAAAATAAATTCCGCCATCTTGTTTTTTTCTGTTCATCAAGTAGACTTTTAGGTCTTGATCATCATTTGCCAAGAAACCACTATTCCATCTTTTATACTTGGTGAGATAGACACCGACGAAATTTGTATAGCCGCCATCTTGAATCCGCCATTTTGGACTTTTTTTCAGCTCACTGCCAATTGGATGATGTTTCGAGTATTTTTTGTTTGAGCACCTCCTACCTATCTTCAATACCCTGCCCGGGCTCCTCAACCAACTTCCAAACCCTCAATCATCATGTCTTCCCATATTTTTCTTTGAGAGTTCTCCAAAAAACCGCATTAAAGCCTTGCATAGTTACCAACTTGTAGTCTCTTCAATATTCGCCATACATTTTCTATGGAAAAATAAATTCCGCCATTTTGAATTTTTTTTCAATTCATCAAGTAGACCTTTAGATCCTCATCATCTTTTGCGAAGAAACCACTCTTCCATCTTTTATACCCTCCGAGATGGAGACCGACGAAATTTGTATGGCGGCCATCTTTTTTTCGCCATTTTGAATTTTTTTTCAGCGGACTGCCAATCGGATGACGTTTCGAGTGACATTTGCTCGAGCACCCCCCACCTATCTTCAATACCTTAAGCGTGCCCGTCGCTCGTCTCTGAAATCCTCAATCATCAGCTCTCTCCATATTTTTGTTCCGAATGAATTTTTGTCCTTTATACGAAACCATTAGTAAAAAAAAATTTTTTCATACAAAATTTTACAGGAGGGGTGATCAATCAGTGAGTCAGTCAATGAATCAGCACGAGCAGCTATATATACAACGTGTTAGGTAAGTGGTATAACATGCCCGCGGCTACCCATGTAATTTTGACCTTGTAAACATATTGGTGGTATTAAAAAGTCAAAATTAATTATTAAAAATTTCCATACAAAATTAATTACTTAATTAAGGAAAATTAATTTTGGCAACCCTTACAACCCGCGCAACATCAATTCCATTTAAATTCCTGATATCCTAGTACAAACTACAAGACGTGAAAACGAATAGGTAGGGTAGGAACACCGGTTTCCGGACACGCACCTGTTATCGTCCACCGAGCGGATCACTCTTAAGAAACGCTTAAAAATAGAAACATTATAAGACTTACATAAAAATAATGCATCTCTATGCCAACTTGAATGTCTTATCAAGACACAGAGAAAGAAAAAAGTCTATTTCACTTAAGTTTCTTTGAAAACAAAGCGATCGAATTTTGAGTATGCAATTAAGGAATGAAAATGAGCCGTGTGGAGCAAAAAAATTAGTGGCATGCTTCAACTATCGCGGGAAGTTATTAATCATTTTACTATAAGATTTAGTTTGATTCTTCTTTGTAGCACTTACTTATGTTTCATAAAATACTGTGAACGTGTTTTTTTACTTTTGACTACATTAGAATACAAATAAAAGGGGTGGACGATAACTAGTTCACTATTTTCTTAAGAAAACCTGTTATCGTCCGGGCGGTCAAACACAGGTTTAGCGTCTTAATTTTAGGTAGTCTTGTTATCAATCGAGGTGTGCACAAAACTGGAATTAAGTTTATTAATTCGAATCCTATACACATACACTAGTTAGTGACTAGTCTTCGTCCACTTTTTTCTCATTGTATATAAAACTATGGGTCTTCAAAATCACGCGTGGACGATATCTAAATTTGCACTGAATAAATATTCTAAGTTTCGACCACCAAGCTATTATTTGAAAATAAATAGATTTAGTAAAAATATAAATAATTAAACTTGTTTGACAAAAGAATTACCTTATATTTTATGTGTTTTTCCTTGGAACTTTGATATATTTATAAGTTAAGATAGTATTGTCAATCATTATAATTTGTGGACAAAATTTAAAATAGAGAATCTGAAGTACACCGGTTATCCGTCCACCTATATTTTAAACTGTATGAAAAACATATATTTTTTAATATTATGTTATTATTTAGGCGAATTTTGATTATTACTCATATCTATAATTTATTTATTATTCATCTACAAGTTAGTCCTTGACTGCGATCTCATCTGATGTTAAGTGACGATGCAGTCTAAGATGGATGCGGGATAACCTGAAAAAGGTACAGCAGAATCCGTACCCTTAAACGCTAATGACTTGGAAGTAAGGGATACTAGACTAGAGACAATTTTGAAATTATTAAATTGAATTTACCAAATTGGTCTGCCGAGAATCAAGTAGAGGACCTTCCACTAATAAGACTTACCCCTGCGCCATGCCAGGGAGGCTGCCAAATTATATGTACCTACTTTTATATAATGTAAGTGCGATGTAGTAAAAGACGATGCAAGATAGATAGGCGCAAAGTTGGTAAAGATATTATGTCATATTGTAGACTCTATAAACCGCGTTAACAAGGCAATAGTTTTTTTATCTGTTTTATTTTAAAACAAGCAGTTGACCGCTATTGCGTATGCGTAGAAAGACCACCACTTTTTATAAAGTTCTTTATCACCCTGTGAAAGTTCTGTCAAAATAGGTTCAGCTGTTTTGAAAAGTAAGTACATATTACGAATAGACGAAAAATAGAAAACAATTTTTTTATAAACGGTTATGTGGATTTTTAATAATGTATAAGTTAACATAAGTTCACTAATAAAAACCCATATATTTCGAAAAGACGGACAGGAAGTTAATTTTAATTGGTATAGATATTAAATACATATTAAAGTGGTGTTAATATTACATATTCAATTACTTACTCATTACATGCATACTTTTTCATAGTAAATTTCTCATAGAAATCAGTGGACGGATAACAGGTACAAGGGTGGACGATAACTAGATTTAGTGGACGATAACCGGTGAAATCGGCATTTTCAGCTTTTTATTAGGATTTAAAAAAAACTAGTTATCTGACTAAAAAAATACTAACATGCAATGAAAATAGACTATACTAGAAGTATATTTTAACAAGTTTTTGTTTAATTTTTTTTATAGAACATATATTTTCACCCTCTCAAACTCAGTAACTCCACTAAATGGACGATAACCGGTAAGAAAACCCTACTATGCCGCGGCTGGCGCACAGAGTACCTAACTACTCGTGTGGTGTCGTGTGGCTGGCGCGCCGTCTTTCCTAAGTAGGTACCTAAGTGACGACACTGACGAGTCTAGTCGCACTACTTGACGACACGTCAAGTAGTGCAACTTGTCATGGATGATAACGAGGTTGTGGGTTCGATTCCTGGTTCGGTTCAAAACTTAGAAAATGCGCGTTGCGGTGGTTATTTCGATTATTATCATTTCATGCTATTGGTAATAAGTAATAACCAGGACCGACGGCTTAACGTCAACTACTTAGGTACCTACTTGCCGAAACACCAGGGTGAAACGAGATCGATCTCTTGGCTGGTAGGTACACCTACGTAGGTACTTACTGAGAGTTTCTTTACCTACATAAAACTCAAACCTGAAAATCTTACGATATGAATGACCGACGCAGAACTCAAACCGAGAACCCGAGATTCGCAACCGAAAATCACTAGAAAACTTACGTAGGTACCAATTTTTATGTTAGCCTAGTACCGACTACAGGTACCTACGGGCCATAAAAAGACTCTTTACAAACGTTGTAAGGCGGCGCGCCGCCTTTGACAAAT
The DNA here is from genome assembly GCA_920104075.1 of Melanargia galathea. Taxonomy (NCBI): domain Eukaryota; kingdom Metazoa; phylum Arthropoda; class Insecta; order Lepidoptera; family Nymphalidae; genus Melanargia; species Melanargia galathea. Next base: position 16,963,506 of record OV049874.1, on the reverse strand, counting down.
GCCGCCAAGATGCCAATACTCAATTTGATTATTTTCGGAAAGTTGTATTATAATAATTATTGTATTTTACGAAGTAGGTTCAAGGTTTACTGGCCTGTGTACGAGTATTCCCTACCTAGGTACCTAGGTAGGTACTCATAAATAAACTAACTAACTGGCGAAAAAAACTCGGGCTAGGTAGGTACCTACCTAGGTAGGCCGAATCACTGGTTAAGGTAGTCCCTGCACGGCCGCGAAAAGTGTGCTGGAATACGAGCGATGCGTACCTACAGTGCCAACAAACAAAGCCAGCTCGCAGCGGGATTCGTGCAAACTCCATCTCTGTTCAACGTTCGCCACACCGTCCAATGACTGACATCAAGAACTGCTCCAGCACGGCGAGTACCTACTAGTGGTTGGGTTTTCCTCGAAATGCTGCAGAATTTCTTCTTCCAAACGAGTAGTCGATGTTGAAGGCCGTCCTTTACCATCGCGCCGGTAAAGGAACCGGTGGTGTGAAGTCTATGGACTAAATTCCGGAAACACGTATGCGACGAAACTCGAACTCTTGGGTTATTTGGTCTACCGGAAACATACTGTTCATCGTACAACCTTCGGGCGTCCATCAATACACCATTACAAGCACCCACACACATAATCATGTCATAATATTGCGCGTTAGTGTAACTCATTATTTCACCCTTGTATGACGACTTCACAGTTCAAACTTCAATGAGAAACTAAAAAATAACAATTAAAATAGCTAATATGAACTTCGGATTTCGGAAGTCTTCAAAGAACAAAACGAAGTTAAGACCCGTTTACACTTTGACTAGTGCTTATTCAGTGATTTAGTGCGCTCGGTCTGACTCGACTGATGATTTACTAACGTATGTAAGTCAGTTTATAAGGACTAAGGAATGGCGATTCTTTCCAAAAAAGATCGATTTTTAACTTGATTTGAATCGAAGTCTGATGAAACTTTTGATCGATTTCTCAAAGACCTCTATTCGCGATCGCGATTAATTGAAAAAAAAAATCGATTTTTTAAATCGAAATGTAGTACTGAATTGATTTTCTAGGCTGAAATCCACTAGATCGATTCTCGATTATCGATTAAAATTGGCTAAAACGGGTTACTACCCCGTTTTATGAAATGTTGTAGTTTTATACGAATTCTTATAAGTAGCAGCTAAGTCTGGGTTAAAAGGATAACCTGGCGTTTCTGCAAACGGGTCTAATCGCATTTGGATCTGCAGAAAGTAATGAAAGAAATATCAAATGTGGCGCTGTTGGAAATCGAAGAATACGTGGAATAAGAATACGCTCTTTTTTATTCTACTTCGCTAATCAGTAATCACTGATCACTAGCAATAATCACTAAACAAAGTGTAAAACGACCTTAAGTCATACGAAGCTTCGTCAATATTCGTACCTAAAACGCTGTGTTTATGTATACCAGTTTATGCTGACCCTGGTATTTAGGCTACGACTCAAATAATAGCTATGCGACAGCGATGCTATAAAATATTCTAGTAACGACAAAACAGCGCATAACATAGACCAATGCATTTGAAATGCATTAAGTATTTAATAATTTTAATAAGTCTGCTATCGACTTTTTATCTCTCGGTAGTAAGACGGGCGGCATCAGCGGTAATAATGCAATTAAAGATGGAACGCGCTGGCCGCTGAGCTGATCTTTTTGGATATTGTGTACCATGATCATATTCCATTACAGTCCAGAATGTTAAATCTTTTAGCGTTAGGCTCGACTTTGACGATAAACGGCTCGAATTTGACTCTAGTAAAAGCGGCTCACAATTCATTTCTACAGCAGACCACATCTCATAAAAGAAAAGAGTCATTCGCAGAAACAAAATCAAGATTTAAGAAGAATTTCACATAAATTTCGATTTATCTCTCCATTCTTATCAATTTCAATGCAATAATTGAATAGCTATTTAAAAATTACATCGACTCGATATTTTCGCTTCTGTACTGTAGTCATATCTTTATCTTTAGCTTGAAGTAGGTAGGAATAGAATGAATAGAAAATAATATCGTTTCGGAATTATTACACCTATCCTAAAGCTAAGCTGTGTCTACACTGATCAAAATTCGATAAACGTTCAACACTGCTGCTGCCTTGGTGGTTTTTTTTTCTCAAGTCCTTTTTGTTCCCATGTACCATTGCCCCATCGCATGCAATCTATCATGCACGAGAATTTCTTAATGTCATACTCATTGCTGAGGGTCGTGATCCATGGTAGGGGTTTTTTTGAGATTATTATGCGGTGGGCTTTCAGGGCTTACACTAGAAAATGTGAAGAATGTCGAAGCATAATGAGGCACAAAAATCTTACGATTTATCCGACATACAGTAACAAATTCGGGTGCAATAAAAGGAGAAAACATAATTTACGTGCAAGTACGGCCTCGTTGATCTAGCGGTTAGCATGGTTAGCACGTTAAGCCTGTGCCCAACTGTGGGACGTTAATGGGCTGTAGTGGGGTGGTAGATAGCATGCACGTATTTGAAACTAGGTAATGTACAAGAAAAAAAATTGAATGTGTACGCAGCTTTACACAGTTACAGCGACGCCCATTTTGTAGGCATTATTATTATTTCATAGGTAAAGATTTTTCATTGGTCGATAATTTTTTGGCGGGAAAACGGTTCACCAATCACGTAAAATTAAAGGTGGTCTTTGACCTTACAGTCAAAGTAGGTCAGGTTTTACTCAAATTAGGTCAGGTTCAATGTCATCAATGACTCTAGCAGCTGTTTAAGGGTTGTCACCGAGGAGTTTTAAGAAATTTCTGAATGTCCTCATAACTTCCACTGGTATCACGCTACGAGGGTCGTTATATTTTTTCGGGCATACACACATCAGTCCTAACCTCAGCCTGCCGGGATGTTATGGGACTTACCCAACACGTTGTATATTAACTAGTAGGGCGCTTGGCTGCGCGGCCCGCTAAAGCGGACCGCGAGGATTTCAGTATTATTTTTGTTTTAGCAGCCTCCACCTTCTATCATTTTCAGCATCTTTAACCCTGGCCGTGCTCCTCATCCATCTTCCAATCCCTCGATCATCATCACTCTCCAAATTTTTTTCTCCGAATCATTTGCCAGAAGGAGAGTTCTTCCATAAAAACAAATTTTGAAAAGGAACCGTATTAAAGTCTTGTATAGTTTCCCAACTTATAGTCTCTTCAATATTCGCCATTATATATTTTGTGTGAAAAAATAAATTCCGCCATCTTGATTTTTTTTCTGTTCGTCAAGTATACCTTCAGGTCTTGATAATCTTTTGCTAAGAAACCACTCTTCCGTCTTTTATAGCCCACTCAATGAAGCAAAATCAGGGGAAATAATTCGTGTAAAAGCCATTTTTGGCATAGTTGTAGGGAATGGTGTCTGAAGCAACATACTCAAAGTACTGATGGGTGGGGGTGGAGCTAACGGGTAGGGGGGGGTGAAAAGGTCCCTTTTTAAAGTTTTTTGCTCATATCTCGAAAATCTCTACGACTAGTATTATGATTACTTCTGACAAAAGTTTTTAAATAAAATTTGCTACAAATTTGGTCCCATTCATTTTTACTCTAAGATTATTACTTTAGGAGCTACGGGTGTTTAAGCTAACAGAGAGACAAAAAATGGCAATTACGAATACCGCGTCTTTTACAAAAAATTATATTCATTATGTATCGCTCATATTTTTAGTTTACAATAAGGAAGCTCATAGTCATCTACCGACCCAACATGAAAACTGGCCAAGTGCGAGTCGGACTAACACACGAAGGGTTCCGTACCATAGAGAAAAACGAAAAGTTTATTGTATGGAGATCGACTTTCAATTTTAAATTTATTTTATTTTCATTATTTTGTAGTTGTAGAGACTAAAATGATACTCACTCTCTGAAAGTTTCAAATATCTACCTATTACGGTTCAAGAGATACAGCGATTGTCAAGGTCGAGCAAAAAACGCCGAAAAAATCAAGTTTCTTGTATGGGAGCCCCCTTTAATTTTAATTTAATTTTTATTAATTATTATTATAGCGGCAATAAAAATATACACTCTGTGAAAATTTCAACAGTCTATCTTTTACGGTTCATGAAATATGGCCCGTGCACCTAAAATATAGTACCGAAAAAATCACGTAAATAATCATCACAGGCTATAATTTCATAAACCGTAATAGATATATAGTTGAAATTTTTACAGAGTATATACTTTTGTTGCCGCTATAATAATAAATAATAAAAATTAAATTTAAATTAAAATTAAAGGGGGCCCCCATACAAGAAACTTGATTTTTTTCGGCGTTTTTTGCTTGACCTTGACAATCGCTGTATCTCTTGAACCGTAATAGGTAGATATTTGAAATTTTCAGAGAGTGAGTATCATTATAGTCTCTATAACTACAAAATAATGAAAATAAAATAAATTTAAAATTTGAAGGCGATCTCCATACAATAAACTTTTCGTTTTGCTCTTTGGTACGGAACCCTTCGTGTGTTAGTCCGACTCGCACTTGGCCAGTTTTCATGTTGGGTCGGTAGATGACTATGAGCTTCCTTATTGTAAACTAAAAATATGAGCGATAATGAATATAATTTTTTGGAAAAGACGCGGTATTCATAATTGCCATTTTTTGTCTCTCTGTTAACTTGAAACACCCGTAGCTCCTAAAGTAATAATCTTAGAGTAAAAATGAATGGTACCAAATTTGTAGAAAATTTTATTTAAAAACTTTTGTCAGAAGTAATCATAATGCTAGTTTTAGAGATTTTCGAGATATGAGCAAAAAATCGAAAAAAGGGACCTTTCAACCCCCCCCTACCCGTTAGCTCTACCCCCATCCATCAGTACTTTGAATATGTTGCTTCAGACATCATTCCCTACAACTATGCCAAAAATCGCTTTTACACGAATTATTTCCCCTAATGGGCAGTTTTTGGTCTTCATTGAGTGGGCTATTATACTTGATGAGATAGACACCGACGAAATTTGTATAGCCGCCATCTTGAATCCGCCATTTTGGGTTTTATTTAGCTCAGTGCCAATTGGATGAGTTTTTGAGTAATTTTTGTTTGAGCCTATCTACCTATCTACAATACCCTGCCCGGGCTCCTCATCCATCTTCCAAACCCTCAATCATCATGTCTTTCCATATTTTTCTTTGAGAGTTCTCCAAAGAATCGCATCAAAGCCTTGCATAGTTTACAACTTGTAGTCTCTTCAATATTCGCCATACATTTTCTATGGAAAAATAAATTCCGCCATTTTGATTTTTTTTTCAATTCATCAAGTAGACCTTTGGATCCTCATCATCTTTTGCGAAGAAACCACTCTTCCATCTTTTATACCCTCCGAGATGGAGACCGATGAAATTTGTATGGCGGCCATCTTTTTTTCGCCATTTTGAATTTTTTTTCAGCTAACTGCCAATTGGATGACGTTTCGAGTGACATTTGTTCGAGCACCCCCCACCTATCTTCAATACCTTAAGCGTGCTGCTCACCTGTGTCCGAAATCCTCAATCATCAGCTCTCTCCATATTTTTGTTCCGAATGAATTTTTGTCCTCTATACGAAACCATTAGTGAAAAAAAAAATTTTCATACAAAATTTTACAGGAGGGGTGATCAATCAGTGAGTCAGTCAATGAATCAGCACGAGCAGCTATATATATATTAATGTGAAAGTGTGGATGTTTGGATGTTTAGATGTTTGGATGTTTGTTACTCAATCATGCCGCAACTACTGAACCGATTTGGCTGAAATTTTGAATGGAGATAGATTATACCCTAACTTAAAACATAGGCTACTTTTATCTCGGAAAAATTCACAGTTCCCACGGGATTTAAAAAAAACTGAAATCTTCAGCTACAGCTATAGGTAGATTACTATAGCAAACTTCCTTGAAAGTTAGTAGAAAGTTAGAAAGGTTAGAAAAAGGAGCGGGAACGGGAACCGGAAATCTACGATTCCCTCGGGATTTGTGAAAAACCAAAATTCACGCAGGCGAAGCCGCGGGCATTCTCTAGTCTATATATATAAAACAGTCGTGTTAGATCGACCACTTATAACTCGAGAACGACTGGACCGATTTTCATTGTTTTTGATTTGTTATATTTGGGACCGTCCCGAATAGCAGAATAACTATTAAAAACATTAAAAAATAGACGAAAACATAAAATAAAAGAAAAAACATTTTCCCATACAAAATGTTCACGGTTTTCGTAACTGTCAAACATCCCGTCGCGTGGATACGGTAAACTCTCATCCTCTCACCCGTATCTACAGTTATAATTATTCTGTACGTGTGTTTGTCACGATTTGTATGAAATTTTGTGTGTATATTTCAATGGGTTCCTGGATGGTTTGAAAATACAATTACCGGGTAGGTACAGGTAACCTACCGGGTCTCGGTACATAACGCTGATGTCGGTATGTCACCACCGGGCAGGACGAAGTCTGCCGGATTCACTAGTCTATCTATATCTATCTATCTATCTATCACTACATAGTATAAAACAAAGTCGTTTTCTCTGTCCCTATGTCCCTATATCCCTTTGTACGCTTAAATCTTTAAAACTACGCAACGGATTTTGATGCGGTTTTTTTTAATAGATAGAGTGATTCAAGAGGAAGGTTTATATGTATAATAACATCCATTAAATTGTGGAGAAATACTGTTATTTTTGAGGTTTCTAATGTGATGTCGTAAATAATTACATTTTTTCCGCTTACATTGCAAACGCAGGCTGAACCCTACGAGATTTATCAATATAATGTACTAAGTATTGTACACATTGAAAAGGTCTATAGAAAACTCCGCGATGGTATATGTCTATCTCTTATGGATATCCCACAATAACTTTTTTTGTCATTTACTTTTTTACGACAAATAATGGCTAATTTTAGAAGCGATTTTAACCAATACAGCATTAATCCTTATCTAATTAAATACCTTAAGTACATTGTTGATTTATTATAGATCTATATGGCCCTTTACAGCATATGATTTAAATGAATATTTTCGAAGATATTACAGATTTAAAAATTGCGGGACATAGCCTTTACGCGCGGCGCGCGGTTCCAGCCGGCCGGCCGGGGCGGTGCGTAAAGTTCTCCCCATATTATAGCATTTTGAATTTAGCAGCGATCGGACGCGTATGCTATCGGAGCTCTCTAGCGAGGAAAATAACAATCACACTAATGTTATAAAGGCGTTATTAAGTTATTAAGTTTGTGTGTATGTTTGTTCCTCTTCTCCGCCGCAACTACTGAACCGATTTGGCTGAAATTTTGAATGGAGATAGCTTATGCCCTGATTTAACACATAAAGTAACTTTTTATCCCGGAAAAGTATTCCTGTAACCTAACTAAAATAGATATAGACCTCCAAAACGCCACAGAGGGCGCTGACTGTTCTTAGGTAAATCACGCTCACATAACCCATTATTCCATTATTTTATTTAAGAAAAAAAGTGACTGTCATAACATTAATCTTAGAAATAAAGATAAACTTGTGTTGCCCACTACTAGGCTGCGAAAAGTTGGAAAATCATTTGTTGGTAATTCTGTACTTTTTTATAATATGTTGCCAGAGAACATTTTGGATATGTCTCTCAATAAGTTCAAAGGTTTTATTAAACGCAAATTAATTGAAAAGTCTTACTATAGCTTAAAAGATTTTTTTAATGACAAAAATCCATGGACATAGATTGCTCTAAAAGCCAACAGTTCAAATCATTTTTATGGCTATTATACCATACTAGCTTCTGCCCGCGGCTTCGCCCGCGTGAATTTCGGTTTTGAACAAATCCCGAGGGAATCGTGGAGTTCCGGTTCCCGTTCCCGCTCCCTTTTCCTACCTTTATACTTAAAATATCAAGCAAGGTCGCTATAGTAAATAGTAATCTACCTATAGCTGTAGATAATATAGATTTCGGGTTTTTCGAAATCCCGTGGGAACTGTGCATTTTTCCAGGATAAAAAGTAGCCTATGTGTTGCCAATGCATGCTACACAGCAAAGTATTGGAAATCAAAATCAAATCAAATCAAATAAACTTTATTCAAAATTGGTACACTGTACACTTTTTGAACGTCAATTTAGGTACAGGCAATGGTGATAATTATTTACGGAAACTTAAAACTAAAACTACGAGGGTTCCAAACGCGCCCTGGTCTGAGAAGAGCCCACAACAAACTCAGCCGGGTTTATTTTTTTTTTATTATCACCATCTTACAATATGGTATAATAGCCATAAAAATGATTTGAACTGTTGGCTTTTAGAGCAATCTATGTCCATGGATTTTTGTCATTAAAAAAATCTTTTAAGCTATAGTAAGACTTTTCAATTAATTTGCGTTTAATAAAACCTTTGAACTTATTGAGAGACATATCCAAAATGTTCTCTGGCAACATATTATAAAAAAGTACAGAATTACCAACAAATGATTTTCCAACTTTTCGCAGCCTAGTAGTGGGCAACACAAGTTTATCTTTATTTCTAAGATTAATGTTATGACAGTCACTTTTTTTCTTAAATAAAATAATGGAATAATGGGTTATGTGAGCGTGATTTACCTAAGAACAGTCAGCGCCCTCTGTGGCGTTTTGGAGGTCTATATCTATTTTAGTTAGGTTACAGGAATACTTTTCCGGGATAAAAAGTTACTTTATGTGTTAAATCAGGGCATAAGCTATCTCCATTCAAAATTTCAGCCAAATCGGTTCAGTAGTTGCGGCGGAGAAGAGGAACAAACATACACACAAACTTAATAACTTAATAACGCCTTTATAACATTAGTGTGATTGTTATTTTCCTCGCTAGAGAGCTCCGATAGCATACGCGTCCGATCGCTGCTAAATTCAAAATGCTATAATATGGGGAGAACTTTACGCACCGCCCCGGCCGGCCGGCTGGAACCGCGCGCCGCGCGTAAAGGCTATGTCCCGCAATTTTTAAATCTGTAATATCTTCGAAAATATTCATTTAAATCATATGCTGTAAAGGGCCATATAGATCTATAATAAATCAACAATGTACTTAAGGTATTTAATTAGATAAGGATTAATGCTGTATTGGTTAAAATCGCTTCTAAAATTAGCCATTATTTGTCGTAAAAAAGTAAATGACAAAAAAAGTTATTGTGGGATATCCATAAGAGATAGACATATACCATCGCGGAGTTTTCTATCTAGGCGCACGAAGTGCGCCAGGCCAAGTTCCTCCGGCCTTGTCGCATGAGTGTGTTATTTACACGATCCATTTCGAGCTGTTTTGACCCCCCTCATAACTCTGGTTCGCGGGATAGTAATCCTACGAAATTTGAAATATAAGTTAAACTCGTGGATGTGATGATAAATTGAAAGTTTCAAATTTTCAAGTTGAACCGTTTCTGAGATACAGAGGTTTGAAAATCACATAAAACAAGACCTACTCACTGACTGATCAAAATTATGACGCACTTCCCGTGTATGTGGAATGTTGAAATTTGGTAAGAAGATGAGTCTTAGTGTGTATATGAAGGAAAAAATCGAAAAATGTCCAAAAGTTGCATCAGACACTGACCAATTCAAAGATATATAAAAATCTGTCTGTTCCCACATCACACAAAAAATACTGAACAAATTTTCATTTTGTTTTAATAAATGTATTTTACTTTATTCGAAGCTATATATGGTTCTTGTTTCATCGAAATCGGTGCACTATTTAGGGAGATGTGACTTTTTAAGTTTTCTAGCAAGGGGTCAATCTTACTGGTCTTGAGTTCTAATAAAAAGTAAAGTGTAGGTAAATAATAAAACGCCAAGAGGTATATTTTTTTATCGAAGTCGCGGGCGCGACTTCGTCGGCGTGGACTACACAAATTTCAAACCCCTATATTACCCCCTAAGGGGTTGAATTTTCAAAAATCCTTTCTTTGCGGATGTCGTACGCCACATTAATAGCTATCTGTGTGCCTAAGCCCGTTCTTTCCAGTAGTTTGAGATTCGTCTTTGCCAATAAAACCAGAAGCGCGATTTTCTTAATAATTTTGATAAGCAACCTTGACCCAAGTCAGGAAATGGATGGGTGGCCGACTTTGGAGGTTTGGAGGAGACTTGTGTCCTGTTGATTCCGGCTACTAGGTATCACTAATATCTAATACTATTCATTAAACTTAATGAGAGTCAAATACTCAAAATCTTCTCTTAGTTAAGCCGTATGGTTCTAAGTTCTGAAACTGACCACTGAGTGGAAATACTCTGGAGTGGAGTTTCTGTTATCTGTGATTTTGACAGACAGACGAACAAAATAAAAATTCACCCAATTAGAACAGAGAAAGCGACTTTGTTTTATACTATGTATTGAAGATTAAACCACATCTAATCAGTCCGTAAAATGTGGGTTCTATTCCTAATTATACTGAAGCGTAAGAGAGAAAAAAGACTTCATTATACTTATTGCATTAACTTTGAAATACTTAGAAAAAAGGAGTGAGATCCAAACAAAAACATTTCATGTGAATAATAAGGCCAACTTCCTATCAAAAAGTTTCGGCCATTAAAAGTACTGATATCAAAAATTATGACCAAGTCCTTTGCTAGGCTCGATAAATGAAACCATACAGTTTTAGAAGGTATATCTTCTTCGATCACCCTCAAGCTGTCATACCATTCCTAATGATCCTGTTAAAATATTTTTAAATAATTTATGTCTTACTAATAACACTATAATATGAAGCTCATTTGGGACTGAGAATAGTTTTATTGTTTTCAACTTGGCAACATTTTTTAAATTAAACAAATTCAAAGGAGTACAAAAATGTTGTCAAGTTGAAAACAATAAAACTATTCTCAGTCCCAAATGAGCTTCATATTATAGTGTTATTAGTAAGACATAAATTATTTAAAAATATTTTAACAGGATCATTAGGAATGGTATGACAGCTTGAGGGTGATCGAAGAAGATATACCTTCTAAAACTGTATGGTTTCATTTATCGAGCCTAGCAAAGGACTTGGTCATAATTTTTGATATCAGTACTTTTAATGGCCGAAACTTTTTGATAGGAAGTTGGCCTTATTATTCACATGAAATGTTTTTGTTTGGATAGACCTTTTCAATGTGTACAATACTTAGTACATTATATTGATAAATCTCGTAGGGTTCAGCCTGCGTTTGCAATGTAAGCGGAAAAAATGTAATTATTTACGACATCACATTAGAAACCTCAAAAATAACAGTATTTCTCCACAATTTAATGGATGTTATTATACATATAAACCTTCCTCTTGAATCACTCTATCTATTAAAAAAAACCGCATCAAAATCCGTTGCGTAGTTTTAAAGATTTAAGCGTACAAAGGGATATAGGGACATAGGGACAGAGAAAACGACTTTGTTTTATACTATGTAGTGATTGTAAGATGGTGATAATAAAAAAAAATAAACCCGGCTGAGTTTGTTGTGGGCTCTTCTCAGACCAGGGCGCGTTTGGAACCCTCGTAGTTTTAGTTTTAAGTTTCCGTAAATAATTATCACCATTGCCTGTACCTAAATTGACGTTCAAAAAGTGTACAGTGTACCAATTTTGAATAAAGTTTATTTGATTTGATTTGATTTTGATTTCCAATACTTTGCTGTGTAGCATGCATTGGCAACACATAGGCTACTTTTTATCCTGGAAAAATGCACAGTTCCCACGGGATTTCGAAAAACCCGAAATCTATATTATCTACAGCTATAGGTAGATTACTATTTACTATAGCGACCTTGCTTGATATTTTAAGTATAAAGGTAGGAAAAGGGAGCAGGAACGGGAACCGGAACTCCACGATCCCTCGGGATTTGTTCAAAACCGAAATTCACGCGGGCGAAGCCGCGGGCAGAAGCTAGTAATATAATAAAACTGTAACAGATCCAATTCTGTACATTGAAGATATTTTGAAAATTTTTATTGGAGGGCACTCTATAATCGATACTGAAGCCAAAACTGCAATTTTTTTCATTTTTGTCTGTCTGTCTGTCTGTCTGTCTGTATCTTGGCCGCGCATCACGCCGAAACTACTGAATGGATTCGAATGAAACTTGGTACAAAATGAGTTTATACTCCGAGGTAGGACATAGGATACTTTTTATCCCGAAATTCAGCATAGGATACTTTTTATCCCGAAATCCCTTGGGAGAGGGGAAGAAAGTTAAAACGTGTATTTAGCTGTATTTCATTAACGCGTAGTTCGATTTAACTCATTCTTTTTTTGTTAGAAAGGTAGTACTTTAAGTATTGTCCCGTAAATATTTCAAGGTTTTTTAGTTCAGAAATGACAGGCATTTATTGGGTTCAAATAACTTGGGACCCGGATCTTTGAACTTACGGCTTATTTTAAACTGGTGTGCGTTTAAATTTATGTTTGTCGATCTGTCTATTTGTTCCAGCTGGAACAAATAGACAGATCGACAAACATAAATTTATCAATATCAATAACATAAATAACATCAAAATCGATCCAGCTTTAGAAATTAGCTAATTTCCGAAACAGCTGGATCGATTTTGATGGAACTTTCTGGTGATGTTATAAGGAGTAACTTTGGCTACATTTATGTAGTTTAGGTACAAAAAAGGATTATGGGATCCAATCCGATCCTATATAAAAGCCTATATCGTCCGATTCGGTCCGATTTCATTCATTCTTTCTTTGTTAGAAAGGAGATACCTTAAAGATTACCGGGTAATCTCTCAAAGGCTGTATCGATTTTGATGAGACTATCAATGGCGGATGTTTACATTTTTATCTACCTAAACATCCACCAGTGAACTTTTAACAGTTTTTAGCAAGGTATGAGCTCAAAAGAGCTTAAGAAAAAAAGTTCCCACGGGATTTTTAAAAACCGATATCCACGCGAACGAAGTCGCGGGTATCCGCTCGTATTGAATACAAGTGTAAATTGAAAATTTAAAAAACCCCCGACATTCGCCATTTAGTGGCGGCGGCCATCTTGAATTTGCAATAGTGCTATTCTACTAGTCAAGCCCTTTCATTTGATACCCATATCAAGGGAGTTGTGAAAAAATATATCATCCGCCATTTTGTAGCGGCGGCCATCTTTGACCGATTTTCATCAAACATAGCTAAGAACACTCTCGACTAATTCACCTTTCAACAAAAAAAACCGCACTCAAATCGGTCCACCCGTTTGAGCGCCACAGGGGAACAGACAGACACACACACACACACACACACACACACACACACACACACACACACACACACACACACACACACACACACGCACACACACACACACACACACAGACACGTCAAACTTATAACACCCCGTCGTTTTTGCGTCGGGGGTTAAAAACAGAATGATTCATTTAATTTTACTGTTGTTTTATTGGAATTAAAAAAGATTTTATGGTAAGTGAATGATAAAGAAGCCTGGGATTACTTAAAAAAAATAACGTGTTAAATTTATTAAAATACTAAAAAATTAAGGGTGCCCGGCTTTTTTTTCCAAAATGTCCGGCTAGCAGGTCTGTCCGGCTTTTCGGTTTTTAGACCGGTAATCCTAGCCCCAGTGCTGAGCGGCGAACTTTTTTCTAATGCCGGCTGTATACTTCACTCGAGACACCACGAGGTATGACGAGTGCTACAGTGTACATGCTACACTCGCTTCGTCTCGTATTGTCTCGCCTCGCTTGACGCTTCGCCTGCTCTCCATCCCAAGTCGGTTTTTTTGCACGAATCACAGGGTCTCGCTGGTCTCGCTTACTGACGCGAGTGAATCATGCATCACTGTACCTACATTCTCGCGTCTTTCAGTTTAGCACAACATTTCTAAAAAAGTCGACGTTTAATTTAATCATTATGTAGACTAACTCAGTTCTAAAAGTCTTCGATGCATTTTTTGTATAGAGCACGAAAATTCGAAAAAAAATATACCGATAACAGCTGCCCTACGTTTCACGTCCATCTACAGCTACTCAGCTACTCAGGTTGCAACTATCAAAGAGTTTAATAATATTATGCAGGCAACTATACTGAGTAAACGAGAGTGTACAGGATCGCACTCGTCACTCGACTTGCATGAGTGATCTCGGCGAAATATGGCAACTAGAGCACTCGCGGAAGAGTGCATAGCTGGCATAACTGCTGGTAGTGTCCTTGCCATTACCTTAATGTCCTATAAAAAATAGTGGATCGGAAAATAGCTCAAGCTTATCAAAATTTTCATAAGTGTGTAAGAGACACGTAAGAGACAATACTACATATTTTTTAACATAACAATAAAACAGTTTGCGGCAGACTCAAGGCAAAAGATGGCTTCCCTAAAATGTATACATAAACACTCACACACGCACAACTTGAGACATGTCAATGAACACGCGCCATTTTATGCCTTTATATTTTATGACTAGCTTTTGCCCGCGGCTTCGCCCGCGTGAATTTCGGTTTTTCACAAATACTGAGGGATAAGTAGATTTCTGGTTCCCGTTCCCGCTCCCTTTTCCAACCTTTATACTTACTTAGGGAATTTTTATCTCCATTCAAAATTGCAGCCAAATCTGTTCAGTAGTTTTGACTGGCCCGTTGGCGCGGTTGGCAGTGACCCTGCCTTCGACATACATACGAATAAAACAAACTAAAGAAATAAAAAACATCATAACCCCCAATAAAAACAAAATCTCCGATTCAGTGGCGTAACTACACCGATGGGGGCCCGTGGCAAATTAATCAGATGGGGCCCCTTCTGCTCAGAAGGTCAACTAACGATAAAGTATATTCATTTTATTTTAAAATAAATCATGTATCTAAGTACATAAAGAAGGTACATAAAACGCTATTAAAATTAGTTGTTTTTCTAGTAACTTTCAATTTAAGAGCATCGACGAACATTTTGCTTAGTTTATGAACATTTTGTTCTGAAACAAAAAATGTGATGCAATTTTCGTCTTATGGTGTTGCCATACTACACACACTACACCGCCCACACCGCCGCCGCGCAGTTAAAAATATGTTAGTAAACATTATTGTTAGTTAACATTTTGTCACAAATGTTAGTAAAGTTCTAAATGTTTTCATGTTTATGAAACATTTTTAACAAATTTTTATTAAACACTAGCTTTTGCCCGCGGCTTCGCCCGCGTGAATTTCGATTTTTCACAAATCCTAAGGGAATCTTGGATATCTGCTTTCCGTTTTCGCTCCCTTTTCCAACCTTTATACCTACTTTCAAGGAAGTTTGCTATAGCTGTACTACCTATAGCTGTAGATATGGATTTCGGGTTTTTTAAAATCCCGCGGGAACTGTGGATTTTTCCAGGATAAAAAGTAGCCTATGTTTTAAGTCAGAGTCATAATCTATCTCCATTCAAAATTTCAGCCAAGTCGGTTCAGTAGTTTCGACGTTATAGAGTAACAAACATCCAAACATCCACACTTTCACATTTATAATATTAAGTAGGATTTTGCAATAAGTATAATAGACTAGTCAATAAGTTCAAAAACGTGAAAAATAGAGATAAAGGTCCTAAAAATATGAGCGATAGCTCATTCGATTCGGAATCACCTCTAGAAAAATGTTTTTGAAGAATTTTGGTGCAGGTAAAAAATTGCAATTGTTATTAACAAAATAAGATGAAAAAAATGATATTTCGTTTTATGTTAATAACTCAAAAAATATTTATATTATTTAAGCAATTTTGAAAAAAGCTCGTTAAAGAGGAGGAAATTTCCAATAAAAAAGTCTCAACTTCCGAAACTCTATCTCCATTATTATATCCGTCAAATTAAAGTATATGATAAATAGCCCAGTCTCGATAATTTTTGAAACCAAGAAAAATCACAGTAGGATGAAACCCATTGGAAAAGGAGGAGAATATTATAAAAATAAAAGGAAAAATAATTTACGGGCGATCTGAGCTCGGGAAAAAAGGGGGGAGTTTTAAGGGTAAAAAATGGTTTATCTCGATTTCCGACAAAACTACAAGTCCTATGGAAAAAAATTAAATGGCAAAGTTGTAGGTAATAAAAAGATCTACAACTTTTGTATTTACACTTTTTTCACATAACCTCAAAATTTATGTGAAAAGTTCAAAAAACCAAGTTTTTGGTTTTTTATTTTTATCTTTTACAATAAATATTTTTCTTTTCACGGAATTTGGTGAAAACTTACCTTTTTATGTCCCAAATACACTGTAATTTGTTTGATTTGAAATATTTAGTTTTTCTCCTTGTTTTTGACTCAATATCGAAAAAGCACCCTAATTTTCAATCGAAAATTCATCCATCAAAATATCAGCTTTTTTCAAAAAGTAGGTGTGCGTTCGGTCTAAATATCCCGGTCTAAAATAGTTATACTTTAATATGACGTTGAAAATAGGACTCCGCGCGGCGGTTACGGCATATGCGCGCGAGCCTTCAGCAATGAAAATAATTTTTTTAAAACATAAAATGTGATTTTAAAAATTTGAAAAAATTTTAGTATCTTCTTAACACTTGAAAACATCGAGCCCTGAAGAAAAAAAAGTTTAATCACCATTTTTCAATAAGTTATTCAATTGTAAACTAACAAAGGAGAATGCCCAAAATTCTATGGGCGTGTAACCCAGTCGTTTACAAGCGTGTTGTATGCAGCATTTATTGCAGATTTATTCCTGATAACCAAACACACCATTTTAATACCTCTAGGAGCTGCCGTTTTTGAATAAATCTTAGTTTAAGTTTGAAAATGATTCTAGGTTATGTGTAGTTTATGATTGTTAAACTAGTAAGGAAAGCCGTGTATCGTTCCTGCCGATTTGAACTATTTGTTTAGCGCGCACTATACTTAACATACCTGTTGCAACGATGTCCATGTTGAGAGTAGTTTGCAATGTAGAATCTAACGAAGACACATCATGTCTTAGCATCATATCAAAGGCATCATGTTTACATTCAACTGACATTTAATGCACCTCAACAATGTTATCCAAATCACGAGCAAAAATCAGAATCCGTAGAAAAGCGTAAAGTCGGCGAGTAGGCGATATCGAATCCGTATAATATAGCAAAAGTCGTTGGTAAGGAAAAACAATAAACCATAGAATTAATATTGGTCTCCGCTGCGCTACAATAAACATTCAAAATGTAAACAGACTAGACGTCACTAGTGTCACACATAACTAAAACAGTGACAATGTCACATTGGCATCTTGAAATATAATAAGTTTCGTTACACAAAATCAAGAAGGTTGTAGTTATATATTCCATTGCACAAAACGCAACGAAGTTAAAACAATATTACAACAAAATAATATTATTAATTATTGCTTATTTACTTTAATCATATTGTACGATTTACAACAAATAAATAGAATAATGTATTAATATCTGTTTTATTGCAAGTGACATGATTTTTTTAACAACAAAACTTTTTGTTTGCGCATGTATGCGTAGAAAGTAATGCAAATGGCCACCAGACGTGCCAGAGAAACAGGAAGAGACGGTTGAATTCCTTTTTTATTGCATTTTTTTAAAAGCAGCTTTAGCATTAATAATTATTAATTTTCAAATTGTCATATATTCGTAAGATAATTTTTAGTAAATTACATTTTGTGTAAATGCTTGGGTCAGGGTTGATCATTCTCCTTTGTTCCCAATTTCCGTTGGCTTAAACAATGTGATGAAAGGTATAAAAAATTGACCTAAAAATTTTAAATTTCGTGGAGCCCTTCTGATATATATACTTCATAAAATCCTGTGATAAATTTTCGTAAAAGTTTATTAATTTGTTAATTATGATTTTTTATAATTAATGTAAATCATATGATTTACAGGATTATTATGATTTTTCAATAGTTATGAAAATCATAATTAACAAATTAATAATGATAAATTGATGTAATTATAATATATTAATTGTTAGGAGACTCCGGTGCTCACGGCCCTCTCGGGTCGGGGGCCCCTTTCGGCTCGGGGCCCGTGGCATTTTGCCGAAATGCCACCCTGTAGTTACGCCACTGCTCCGATTCAAAATAAAAATTACGAAAACGCACGCAACAAACGCAGTACACATCCGCACGCATTAGCTCCCTCGTTCGAAATGGAGATTGGAATTGGATTGGAGCATGCACCCTCTTCACCGCACCCGCCCGCCGCGCGGCGGCGTACCGCCGCACCGCGTACGCGGCCGTCGCGCGCAGCGAAAATATCTATCAGGGCGTTTTTTAACATAGGTATGTACTTACCGATTTCAACACAACTCCTTTTTTGAAAGTCGGTTAAAAAAGTAGCCTATGTTACTCCTTGGTTAATCCTCTACTTGTCTGTGAAAGTCCCGTCAAAATCGGTTCAGCCGTTCCGAAGATTAGCCCGTTCAAACAGACAGACAGACAGACAAAAATTTTAAAAACGTGTGATTCGGTTATGGTATCGTTCAAATAACCATATGAGCTTAATATGTGGTAGTTATTTCGAAATTACAGACAGACACTTCAATTTTATTTATTAGTATAGATATAGATTATGCGTGTATGATACCTAATCTAAGCGTATGTGAGTGCATTTTTGGCACGTTTTTAAATTAGGTATGGCGCCTCCATATTATTAATTCCTCAATGGTTCTTGCTACACACTGTACCTACGTCTGTGTCGCTACATACATAAGTAAAAGTTATCTTATCCTTTAAGTTATTACCTAAGAGAAATTATACCCCACCCCCTCTTCTTCCTAGAGGGAACTTATTTAAAATGAATAAATACTTATTATATCTTTCGTTTTTGCTTATGTCAATATGCACTGTCAAAAAAAAGATCGCAATATAATTTCAGTGTCATCTTGAAAGACAGATTGTGAATAATTTTGTATTTTGCTAACCGTCTGGTGATAGGGTGGATGCTCCTAAAGCCGCCCAGCAAAAGTCGGCACTCAGTTCTATGTTTGTAAATATTAACATTTTGGGTGCCGCTTAGGCACACTGAGTATTTTATGTGTACATATAGCTTGCTTTAATGGGAAAATAGTTTTAGAATAAGGCAGCATTTTTTTGCATCCCTATCCCTCAATTATCGCTTAGAACGAGTGCAAGTGCGTAAATCGCTTAATTTCTTATAAAATTTCTGCTTTCCGAGCGTCGTTTGACAAGATATAAATTACGTATGAATAATATTTAAGACTTGTTGTTGCAATTTAATTTGTTATAATATTTGATGTCTTGTAATAGTAGTATAACACGATTATTTTACGTATTTAAAGAAAAAACAAGGGTGGTGGACTAAGGAAAACCAGTAATATGAGATACCTGGGGTCGGCAGGGGGTGCCACCTTTTAGAATTTGGGTTATTTCTAAGGTATCCTATTGTGAGGTATCCTGTTTATCCTATTGGATAAACTTGATGTTGTCTATACAAAAAAATTGTCTGATTGTTGAAAAAAATTCTATCCATTTCTTCAAAAGTTCTATTAATTTTGGAGAAGGGTATTTATTTGGCGGGAAAATAAAATAAAATGAAAAGGAGAAAAGAGTTCCTATAAATATTAAGAAAAACATTAATTTACGCGGACGAAGTCGCGGGTAAAATATGATTTTCTTTCAGACACGTCAGGGCCGACTTTGAGGACACAAATGCTGGAAAAAGGCACAAAGGTGCCGAGCTTAGGCAAATTAGTACTTATTTTTTAAATAAATTGAAAATTACTTCTTTATACAAAAAGCAAATACTATTAGTTGACTCAAAAAGTCAAAAGAATCAAGTATTAGAAGAAAAAATATTGTACTGAAATTACTTCGTTTGACATGTCTACGAATTTTTAAACGTGACACAGACGTTAAACTGCCGACTTATAGAGCATCCACATAACTAAGTCAAATTACGTTATTTTGTAATTTTTTAAGTTCTAAGTGTTTTGTTGTGCGAATTTTTTTATCTGACAATCCCTTTATTAATTAGTCACGGTTTATGCAGCTTCGCTGTAAAAGTCGAATAGGTGTATTATGAGAGAATAACACGCGGTTAAGTTTCACTAATGCTCAAACGCGATATGATTCTATTAAAGACTACTTCTCAGACACGTTATAATTCATCATCATCATTATCAACGCCTTAACGGCCCACTATAGGGCACGAGTCTCGTCTCAGAATGAGAAAGGTTTATGCCGAAGTACACCATGCTGACCAAGTGTGGATTGGTAGCCTTTGAGAACATTATGCAGAGTCTCAGGCATGCAGGTTTTTCTTTACTGTTACAGCAAATGATGGCTATCACCGCTTTTTAATTAGTACATGTTATAGTTAGTACCTACCTACAAATAGGCATATGGATATTGCAATGTAGTTTGACAATAAAACGTCAGTTAGCTTCCAACTCTTGTCTTATTTCGTGTCATTTGGCGAGTCGGCAGCAGATATTTATTATACGGTAATCTTATGTTTAAAAGCATTTAAGGTAGTGCAAATAAACTATAGAATATGTAAGTAACATAAAATAACATAAGCAACAAATAAAAATGTGAAAGCTATACTTTGTAATTTACTTAGTAATATACTACTGTTTATAATTGATATCGATTTTAAAATTATCTTAAGGGGGTCGTTAATACTTGCCGTTTACCCTACGAGAAATTGACAGTCAACTGGACGTAGCTTAGTAGAAATGACCCAACCCATAAAGAGTTATTCTGAGTAATCGAGGTTTGAAGTTTGGATGGTAATTGCTGCAATGATATTGTCTTTGGAATAGTTGAAAATATTATCAAATATGGGCAAAAATACTAATATTTTTATTGTACTTCAAATACTGACGTATCTTACGGTTATCGGGGAAAATTTGGGTTTGAGTCGTTTCTGCTAAATTGGTTTTAACACTACGGGGTATTTTTGTTAATGCTCAGAAAGGAACTAAAAACAAAACTTTCTAAACAAATTGATTTTTTTAAATAAAAATGATTTATTTCGGAATGTTTAGGCCCTTAGGGGGAAGCGAGCGCAGAAACTGCCAGCGGAGCTAGAGCCCCAAGGGCTTGAAAAAAATCGGGGAGAACATCGTCTTAATGGCGTCTCCTGTGAGTCTCGAAACTCGGCTTACGTGACGTTGGAATGCTAGTTTTGCAATAGACTAATCCATACGTCCCCGTAACAGAGGAAGGGATTCACGTCAAAGTATGGCGGGCAGCTTTCTCAAGGTAATTCTTTGAAAACTGCTTTAAGTGTTGGGCTAGAACAGGGAGATCGAGATCTTGGAGATCAATATTGCGCACAAACCACGGGGCACCCATTGCCGTGTGCAGAAACTTATTCTGCAGTGTTTGCAAAACTACCTAGTCTGCTTTAATCGAGAAGGGAGGGATATGTGCAAATACTATGCATGTGCAGGACATTATTGAGCGAATACAGGTTCTTTGCTCGATCACAATGCACAACTTGAGCACAAATGCTGCCTTTTGGGGCTTTACGTCTTTGAGCGGCAAAGTTCATCTTATCGTCTAAGTTCACACCTAGATATTTGGCTTTGTCTTGCCAGGGGAAAAGAACGCCGTATAGAAATTATTCGGCACGGCACGTTTGCCGGAGTACTTGCTACCACGCTTTCCTGTAAAAAGCACAGTTCCGTTTTTTCACCGTTGACCTCTATCCTCCAGCGGCGGAACCAGTCGCCTAGACCCTAGATGACTAGCCGTAACTTGGAGTCGAGATCGAATGACCGAGAATTGGGTATGGGTCGTATATGTCATCTTATCGTCCGCAAACTAGGCTAACATAACATCTGGGGTGCAATGTATGTCGCTGGTAAATAGCGCATACAAGAGAGGAAACAGCACTGCCGGGGGACTCAAGCACCAAGTGGTCTCGGAGATGATAAGATGCCGTCCAGGCCATGGGTGTTGCCAAGCGGGAGCAGATAGGGACATCTGCCCCCCCCCTAGAGATTTGATAAAATTATGAATTTTATCAAATCTCTAGGGGGCAGATGTCTATCTGCTTCCGCTTGGCACTTGCTACATGAGGCAGTTGATTTTTATAACAATAAGTTTTGATTTTTTTATCTCTTTTGTGAGAATTGTTTTATCTCTGGTAACATTACGAAACGTCAGATTTCCACCGAATTAAAAATCAGAGTATAGCCAAATGCAAACAAAGTCCTAAATTCACTCACTTGACTTATAATTAATAACTATTTTCACGTCTTCCAAATAAAAGCTGTGATAGCCTAGTGGTTAGGGCAACCGACTTCTAATCGGAGGTCGTGGGTTCGATCCCGGGGCACGCACCTCTAACTTTTCGGAGTTATGTGCGTTTTAAAAGTATTTAAATATCACTTGCTTTAACGGTGAAGGACAACATCGTGAGGAAACCTGCATACCTGAGAGTTCTCTCCATAACGTTCTCAAAGGTGTGTGAAGTCTGCCAATCCGCTTGGCCAGCGTGGTAGACTATGGCCAAAACCCTTCTCACTCTGAGAGGAGACCCGTGCTCTGTAGTGAGCCGATAATGGGTTGATCATGGTGATGATGATGATGATTTTCACGTCAATTCAAGAACTTGTAATACTTGCTTTACACCTTCATAACCTCTCGACTGGACCTAAAATTCATTTTTCTTTCCATCCTCCGTATATATTATTTATCTAGTCCCCCCCCCTTTGCCCATCAGCTGGTGACGCTCGTCGCTCTTGGTCCAGGCGGTAACGGAAGGTATGATTTATAAGAAATTCTCGTAGCAAACATACGAGTTTATTAGGCACGCCCAAACGCCCAACGCACACATAATTTCATACATAACATAAAAAACCATGATAACATTGTAGGATCAGGGATCTTTTTTTCTGAGTGAAAGAAACAACCTTTAGGATCTCTTTGAATAGGTGTATGCGAAACGCTCTCGAAAACGAAGATAGGTGATAGTACTGATAAGTACTGATCTTCTTCTTCGTTTCACTCTTAACAGTGCGGTCGTGGTCATCCAGAAGTGACGTCTTTAAGGGCAGATTTATGCGCCACACGAGTGTTCGCCACTTCTCCCTGCTGGCCGACAGCCTGGTGCAATCGTGCAAGGAACCGCCCACAGCTGATTTGATTTGGTCGGTCCATCGCATAGGCGACCTTCCTCGCCCTCTGGTGCCCTCTATTTTGCCCTGTACGACAAGTCGCTCTATGGAGTCATTCTCACGTTGGGAGACGTGTCCAAAGATTACTGATAAGATATTATAAAAAAAATGTGAAAAAAGTCGTTTTTACAAAAAATGCATTTTTTGTGCAATTCCCGTTTTTGGGGAATAAAAAAAATATTGCCTGTATTTTTTTAAAGTTAAAAGTAATCCAAATAAAATCAGCTGACGCTGGAGGACAGCGAACTTTGCGTTACCTTGACCTCGCGCAGTCACGTTATTGCGCGTGATACCTACGCTATAAGGTTATTGCGGTTATACTGGATTGTGTTTGTAGTCTAATAATAGCGACAAGTTTGCGGAAGCGGTCTCCTTATACCCTGTATAACTCATTTTTACCATTTTGTGGATTGGGTCCTTTCTGCTAAACTACGTCCACGGTTGAACTAACTACGTCCACGGTTGAACTACGTCAGACTCTAGGAAAAAGTGGTTATTTTTGTTTAAAGTAGTGTCAAGAACTGATAAATAAGTTTAAGATTTAGCTCATTTTATCATAAGTTATTATTAATTTTCACAATCGAAGATATTAATTTTAATTACTTAATTATAATACTTTGTTTTCTGAACGAAATTGTATTGATACTAATCAAGTTGTGGTTAAAATGCGTCAAGATATCAAACAATCAATAAAAACGAAAAATAGTTATATCCGGTCTGTCAGCCAATGGAAGGACAGAATAGACCGTATTGGTCAAAATTCTAACCAACCAGCAAAAATCACGCGGGTGTGGTTTTTGGATTATGTTCTGGAGGGAAACAGGCTATAAAACGGGTTTTCACAAAGAATACTGGTTGATTCGCGTTTGAATAAGCAACAGTGGTTTATATAGTGAAAATAAAGCTAAGTATTGGTTCTCTTAATATTGTTGTCTCTTAATAACTCCAAATGTAAATTATATAGATTTCTTGTAATTTCTTATAATTTTGTTATATATCATAATTGTCGTTTATTAATCTTTAAGGAACCTTACTTTAAGTTTATCGGATAAAAATAATTAAGCTATCATCATAAAGTTTACGGAGAGGTTATTGGATCATGAGAATGAGCCTTAAATGTAGTCTTATAGCTTAAAATCATCCTATCATAATTACTTAGATAATATTTTAACTTAGTTAAATGAAAGTTAATTTCGTACATTAATATTCATTTGTAGCAAATTCTATCAAGTTTCTTGCCACTTCTTCTTGATAGAATAGGTTTCCGAAGTGGTGGTAGATTCATTGAGAATTAGGGCTAAATAATGAAATACATTCTGGTGCAACTAAAATCTGAAATACCCAACCTCAAAATAAACTATAACTAAATAAATGGTCATTTATTGGAGCTTCGTTGTTTTAATTCTATCCTTACAGACTGGTTAGTGTAGTGTGTTTTTACATTTCAGAAGTGGGATCCTACCGCGGTAGGATCCCAGCAGTCGAGGTCCTGCAGCAGCCCACAGACATCCAAGAGTGAAAGACAACGAGGCCATTCCGGAGAATACGTGCATCAGAGTCATCGCAGCAAAGGTGTATCCAGATGAACTGGTAGGATCTTTCCGTTATTTTTAATTTTGCTGAAAACTGTGCCGGTATTTTAAAAATTTTATTTTGCTGAGAGGTTATACAGGAATTATTCAATGTCAATGACGTACACCTTGCATTACTCGCTATTTACTCGCATTTTATTGACTAGTTAAACAAATTCAGTTTACTGGCAAATTGTGGGTGGAGAAAGTTGGATAGCGATGTGGTTTTCGGTTACTACCTACCAGTATCATACTAATTTTGTTGTATTGTTACACAAGGATTTGAAAGTACCATAAAGTTACTGTTTTTCTTTGTTATTGTTTGCAACATGAGATTTGACTAATCTAATACCTGTACAATGGCCTTTATCGTTCTATCATTGTCACTATCCAGCATAGCTGTAATTCATTCCTATGTAAGACACTCCGTTTTTATATAATGGTTGGTTAAAAGACGGTTGAATTCGTTATAAAGAATGTTTCACATTTAGTGGGTACCGTGCGTGCAAGTGCGAACACATTGTTTGTGCAAATAAGGTGCAGCTTTCGGTAACTTTGTTGTTGCTATGCGGGAATTTAATTTAGAATTGTTGAAAATTTGACGTCGTGAGTTTTGGCGCGGATTGTTGATCTTCTAGAATTCACCATCGTTCTATATGGTTCAAATAATATGGGTACTTTGTTTTGGATTCCCTAAAGAAAATAGTTTGAAAAATGAAGTAAAAGGTTTTCAAAATCACCAAATTTGATAATGAGTCCTAGAACGTCTGTCGTTTGCAGTCATGTTTTAAGTAGAGCTTCTACAATTCAAATTGAAATTATTTATTTACTTAGAGCGTTATGACGTGGCTAATGCAAAGCACATAGTCTGCCAAGTATTGGCATGCAATTTTTTTTTAAGTTATTTTAACATAAATCAATTCTTTATACATTTAACTACCTTACATATTTATTGCACCAAATAATAATACATATTATAAAGTGTTATAAAATATGTTTAAACTACAATGTCAAGTCATTTTAATTCTTACATTCCTTTTATAGAAACGTTTTCCTTAACATTATAGCAACGTTGATCAATAAGACAGTACTTTTCTGTGGCACCTCTAGTTTTGAGCCATATTCAGTTTATCAGTTCGCACTAGTTTCAAATATATAGGTATTCTATTTTAGAAATATAATTCTTTGTTATATTTTCTTTCTTATGTCCAAGATTGGTAACTTCAATTTGAATAGCGCCTGTGATGCGAATACACGATTCGTTTTAAGTTTCCACTCTCTAGTAGAGATGAACTAGGTAGACGCTTTTGATAGGTACATCAAGAAGTTAGAAACAAAGAACCAGGCTGGCCGCGTGAGGTATGAAAACGTGCTTCAAGGTTTCTTTTGCTATCATTTGAGTATATGTGACGAGGGAGGGACCTGTTTGTGTGAGCTTTGATCTGTTATTGGTAAATGCAATTTATATAGTTTGAGACGTTTCTTTCAGAGATGTAACTAAGAATTTGTGTAAAAGTTTGTGTAGCTGTAATAAGTACTAAGTATGAAATAATCGTTAGTTCGTTCGCTAGACTTGTGATTTCTTTGAACCTAATATTTTGAGTTTTTACCTTAATGAGTTTTGATGATCATATTCATGGTTGAGGTATATAGTTCTATGTAAGTAAACGCAATTGTTTTCATTCTGGTGATGTTGAATTGAAGATGAATCTTTAATACTACACGTATGAGACAAATGGTTATTGGTTTTGGATTGTTTAGATAGTTTAACAATAGCGCTACGTTTTGTTAACGTTTCCCTTGTACCCTGTTTAATAACAGTTTTACAAGTTTATACAAATATGGCTGGAAATCTAGTATTTTCCTTTTGGTACAATGTAACTAGTTGTAAGCCCCGCAAATTGGTGATGCACCTGACCGCCGTTTTAGTTACGTTAGCACTATACAGATGTCGGTACCGTTGACAAAACTTGAGTTTTGAATAACTATTGTATTCACATATTTTGTTGTTATTGAGATTCGTCGGTCGGTAGATATAGTAGAGTTGTGCGTTGGTAGAGATGGTGCAGTCATAATCAAGATAGAACAGTAATAGTAGGCATGCAAGTTGTTAGTAGCAGGATAAAAGAAGAGATAGTATTGACATAACGTTGCCGTCACCACATAAAGCAGTATTGTACGAAACGATATATGATGTACTTAAAAGTCAATTGGATGGCTATACAATGAATACACTCACAATGAGCAAACCAGATGTCGCCACGTTCATAGAAAATAAATAGCCTTAGCACATCCATCACGCTAGCAAAAGTTCCAGTTCCAGAGAACTATGTAAAAGTTAAAAGATAGAAATTGGACCAGCTGGGTACAATAGTAGCCCAGAGGAAGATCTTATTGATACGGTCGAGCGCAGCTACAACTTCTGTGGATAGCTCAATATCAAGCTGCAGTGGCAGTGAACTAATCATGTCTGATTTTAAATTTTATTACATTTTAAAACTTCAAATTTAAATAAATTTTACTTAAATTTTATTTTAAATTTTATTCAATCATTTGCCACTAAACATCAAAATATACCGAAGGAAACATACTGTTTATATTAACGAGTTTTTTTGTAAAAATTTTGATTAGTACCGTAGTATAGTATAATCATCATCATCATCATCATCATGATCAACCCATTACCGGCTCATTGCAGAGCACGGGTCTCCTCTCAGAGTGAGAAGGGTTTTGGCCATAGTCTACCACGCTGGCCAAGCGGATTGGCAGACTTCACACACCTTTGAGAACGTTATGGAGAACTCTCAGGCATGCAGGTTTCCTCACGATGTTTTCCTTCACCGTTAAAGCAAGTGATATTTAAATACTTAAAACGCACATAACTCCGAAAAGTTAGAGGTGCGTGCCCGGGATCGAACCCACGACTTCCGATTAGAAGTCGGTCGTCCTAACCACTAGGCTATCACAGCTTTTGTTATAGTATAATATAATAGTATAATACTTACTTACTTAATATAATACTAATTGCTTATAGTATAATACATAGGTAATACTAATATTTTAGTTTATTGTGTACATTAGTATTAGTTTCTTTTTAATGTACAGTACTTATTGTCTATAATAAGGGCTAAGTGTGTCAAAAAAAAATTAATATAATAAAAGTAATAGGTAATATAGTAATAACTATGTTAGCTTCTATAAACTTTGAGTTCAAAATATTGCACGCCAGAAAGTGGCAGACTGTTGATTCACAATATTATAATTTATAACCAAATGTACACACTACACAGTTAAAGCAATAAAATTCTTATTCTTATAAAACCGACAGCCGATAGAGCAGATGTAGTCAAGAATGCAGACTATGTTCCACAATCGCATTGTAATATGATCTCAAGCCCACTGAACGGATAACGAAAAGATGGCAAAAATCGGATGATCGAGGAATGTGAAGGAACAATGGTCATGTCCATCAATGGACACATGTAGACTAATTGATGTATTGGATTAGATGATAGAGAAACTGATAGGTAGTAAAAAGGGTTAGACTCTGTCTGAAGGATATTATAATTTGCATAAATGCAACGATATTGTCACTCAGGAATGTCTATTAATTAGAGCACTACTGAAAGAAAAATTAATACCTACCGGAAAAATAGAAAGTTATATCCATTATCCCAAAAAGAATCAAAGAAAAGATTTACGAGCTGCAAGTGAAAAAAAAGAACCAAAAACTGAGAATACAAGATTCTGAAGATTTTAAACACCTGTAATATGTCACTACGATAATTAGAAGACAGGAACACCAAGAGATCTGAATATAATTGATTTCTAGTCTAGGTATGGTTGGTTAGGGTTTATACCTATTTATGTTGAAGGGCAGTTGAGCGTTGAAATAAGGTAACGTTGGTAGAGACAGATTTTTGTTTATAAGCAGGTCTGACAATTGACGATAAGATAGGCATAAAATAGACGCACTATGCTACAGCTCAGTATGATAATATTGTTAGAAATGGTCGCATTGGTTACGACCTGTTAATTAAGAAAGTTCCAATAATTGCAACTAATTGGTTTTGAAAGTTGCATTGGTCGCAACTGACTAGTTATGAAAGTTGCATTGGTTGCAACTAATTGGTTTCGAAAGTTGCATTGGTTGAATAGAATAGAATAGAATAGAAAAGTTTTTTTTTTATTCAAATAAACTTTTACAAGTACCTTTTTTTTTAGTCAAATGAATATACCACTGGTTCGGAATGCCATTCCAGCCGAGAAGAACCAGCGAGAAACTCGGCGGGTTGCTCTTTTCCAAATTAACAATATCAATATAACAATTTTATGTTAAGTACATGATTGAATTGCCATCTCACGCATTGCTGGAACGAGTCAAATCCACGTTTTTTATCATTTATATAATCTTCAATTGTATAATGTTTTTTTTTGAGCATACTTTAATAGAGTTCTTAAACTTGTGTAAAGGCAAGTCTAGGATTGCTTGTGGAATTTTATTAAAGAATATTACGCCCATTCCCACAAACGGCTAACGGACTTTTTTTTGAGGCGTAACTGAGGAATCACGAGTCTATTTCTAATTCTATTTCTATATCTTAGTTGCAACTGATTGTTTTGATTGCATTGGTTGCAACTGATCATTTCAAAGTTGTATTGGTTACAACTAATTGGTTTGAGAAGGTTACAAAGGTTGTGACTGATTAATTTTGAAAGTTGCATTGGAAATTGGAACTTAGGGACTGATTGGTTTTGGAAGTGGCATTGGTTGAGACTTATTGGTTTAAGGTTGCATTGTAGTATATACAATTGATTCGTTGCAAACAGTTATTTATAAATTATATTCGAACAATGGTTATATTCGAACAATGGTTATATTCGGACAATGGTTATATTCAAACAATGATTATATTAGAACAATGGTTATATTCGGACAATGGTTATATTCGAACAAGGGTTATATTCGAACAATAGTTATATTTGATCAATGGTTATACGATTTTATCCATACGATTTTATTGGTTATACTTAAATGGTTATATTTGACTGATTGTTACTATTGAGCGACTAAGTATATATTTGTTAAATAGTTTAATAGAAACGGTCGTATCAATTAAGACTAATTAATTGGTTTACTGAAACCATTTTGTCGGTTACTATTGAACGGTTTATTACAAATAGCTCAATATTTATTTAAAATAATTCTAATGACTAAGACAAGTTGGCTTGCTGGAAATAATCGTAACAATTTTAACTACCTAATTAATGAAGATTTCATAAATAATGACTTATTGTTGGTATAATTTCGCTATATTTGATCATTTACGATTGAATACATTTTGCAAATTACATTTTGCATTTTGCAAATAAATAAAATAGATGTAGTTAATTATTTTGTTATTTAAGTGGAATGTTTTTCAAATGCACTTTTATTTCTCTTTGCAGGGTCGCAAAGTGAGTCAGGATGGACGAGTGTCAAGAACTGATAAATAAGTTTAAGATTTAGCTCATTTTATCATAAGTTATTATTAATTTTCACAATCGAAGATATTAATTTTAATTACTTAATTATAATACTTTGTTTTCTGAACGAAATTGTATTGATACTAATCAAGTTGTGGTTAAAATGCGTCAAGATATCAAACAATCAATAAAAACGAAAAATAGTTATATCCGGTCTGTCAGCCAATGGAAGGACAGAATAGACCGTATTGGTCAAAATTCTAACCAACCAGCAAAAATCACGCGGGTGTGGTTTTTGGATTATGTTCTGGAGGGAAACAGGCTATAAAACGGGTTTTCACAAAGAATACTGGTTGATTCGCGTTTGAATAAGCAACAGTGGTTTATATAGTGAAAATAAAGCTAAGTATTGGTTCTCTTAATATTGTTGTCTCTTAATAACTCCAAATGTAAATTATATAGATTTCTTGTAATTTCTTATAATTTTGTTATATATCATAATTGTCGTTTATTAATCTTTAAGGAACCTTACTTTAAGTTTATCGGATAAAAATAATTAAGCTATCATCATAAAGTTTACGGAGAGGTTATTGGATCATGAGAATGAGCCTTAAATGTAGTCTTATAGCTTAAAATCATCCTATCATAATTACTTAGATAATATTTTAACTTAGTTAAATGAAAGTTAATTTCGTACATTAATATTCATTTGTAGCAAATTCTATCAAGTTTCTTGCCACTTCTTCTTGATAGAATAGGTTTCCGAAGTGGTGGTAGATTCATTGAGAATTAGGGCTAAATAATGAAATACATTCTGGTGCAACTAAAATCTGAAATACCCAACCTCAAAATAAACTATAACTAAATAAATGGTCATTTATTGGAGCTTCGTTGTTTTAATTCTATCCTTACAGACTGGTTAGTGTAGTGTGTTTTTACAGTAGGACAACTGATAGTAGCAGACTTCTCTTTCTTTCTTATGCTTAAAATCGGTACGAGTGAGTGAGTCAAAGAGATGTTTGATTTCGTCTAAAATATTTCGCTTCCATACTTAGATACTTGTTCCTAGGTTATTACCCAGTAGTGCACTTGAGGTATAATTCGATGCAAAAATAAATTCTGTTGCTTTAGCATAAAGTCCAATTTCCAATACAATTATGCTAAGCGGAAAAACGAGCCGAGCGAGAGGTTCTCAAACGGGAATGCGTCACTCTCTAATGGATTGCAAGCATAAAAAAATATTTTCTATAGTAAGAAATAAGATTTAGCTCACAAAATTCTAAATCATTGTTTATTTAATTACAAACAACAGAATTACTTTTTTTTGTTTTCGCAGTAATTTTTATACTGACAACTTTATTTTTTAACGTCTTTAAAATATAATTTAGTTTAAAAAGTAATTTAGATATATTTTTTAAATAATAGGACGACAACACTGGGGTATCAACTAAAACAATATGGCGCACATTCTATTAACCATGTGCTGTTTTTAACTCGTGACTTTGTTCTTAAAATCATATTTTGTAATTTCTATAAGTTAAAAATGGTGCTAACGTGCTATGTGAAAACATATAAAAGCAAATCTTATCCCAGAAATGGTGTAACTTTTCCTATATAAGCATTATGTTATTGTACGGTTATTATTAAATAGTGGGGTAACCATAATTTGACTGTTTAATGGAAGTGTTTTTTTCTGTATCTATAGATTTCCCAAAAATGAAGAATTGAAGAAAAAGGAAGAAAGTGACGACAAAAACGTGTTAGTAAAATATACAAAACTTGCTTCTGTCTTTTATTTTTATGTAAAAGCAAGCTTCACCTACAACATCGCCCACATAGTTATGGGCATAGATCTTGTACTGTTGAAATTCCTGATAAGTAGTGCAGTTTTTAAGTAAGACCAGAGAATAAAATTGATATACATACATAGACATAGTTTCTAAGTCCATGTACAAAATTATTTATTGATAACCAATTGTATTCATCCTCTCGAGAGAGCGGTGAAAGCTTAGTGGTCTTCGACATCGGCCTTCTATTCAGGTCGGTGGTTCGATCACAGGCACGTATCTCTTAACTTTTCGGAGTGTTTAAGCGATTAAATATCACTTGCTTTAAGGGTAAAGGAAAACCTCATGGGGAAACCTGCATGCCTGAGAGTTCTCCATGTTCTCAAAGGAGTGTGAGGTGTGTGAACTGGGCCAGTGTGGCAGTCTATGGCTAGGAGACCCGTGCTCAGTAGTCAGCCGATAATGGGATAGATGATTCATCCTCTCCAACTCTCATACAATCCGTCAAATGTCTCACATTAGGTACCAAATCGTTTTGTCATCCTAATAGAAAAGGACGCACTCCCGTTTAGCGCTATCTCAAGCGGCTCGTTTTTGGCGTCTCAGTGCACAATCATGTTTATATATCACATCTCTGTTATTACCATGAACCTATAGAAGAGGACTTGGCATAATGTCCTATAGAAAATAGTGGATCGGAAAATAGCTTAAGCTTATCAAAATTTTCATAAGTGTGTAAAGATCGACCAGAATCTCATGAAAAATAGGGAAATGAAATTCCAAGGTTAGCAACACTACGGCTGCCCTAGCGATAAACAAAGTAACTGACATTTTTTGTGAAATTGACTTTTGCATTAACAAAAGTTTTATGTCGAGTAGTTTTTTATCACAGTTTAATATTTCAAATAACTTGAACCGTTTACTGAAATTTAAATTGCCCAAACAAAGTAACTGAACTCACTAACCCGGAATATAAATGCAAAAACCAAGTAAACAACAAGCACAACACAAAAACAAAGTAATTGGATGTTGATTACTTTGTTTTTGTATTTAAAATGCAGTTGCATGATTTTTCGTTTCGTGAAACGATCCCAGGTAAGGTGTTCTGAATGTAATTATAGATCAACCAGAATCTCATGAAAAATAGGGAAATGAAATTCCAAGGTTAGCAACACTACAGCTGCCCTAGCGATAAACAAAGTAACTGACATTTTTTTGTGAAATTGACTTTTGGCATTAACAAAAGTTTTATGTCGAGTAGCTTTTTACCACAGTTTAATATTTCAAATAACTTGAACCGTTTACTGAAATTTAAATTGCCCAAACAAAGTAACTGCACTCATTAACCCGGAATATAAATGCAAAAATCAAGTAAACAACAAGCACAACACTAAAACAAAGTAATTGGATGTTGATTACTTTGTTTTTGTATTTAAAATGCAGTTGCATGATTTTTCGTTTCGTGAAACGATCCCAGGTAAGGTGTTCTGAATGTAATTACATACTTTGTTTATCACTAGGGCAGCCGAGTTAACCTAGTGTTGCTTACTACAAAATTTAATTTCCCTATTTTTCATGAGATTCTGGTCGATCTATAAGAGACAACACTACATTTTTAAACATAACAATAAAACAGATCGTGGCAGAATATTGCAACTTCCCTTAAGATGGCCTCCCTAAAATGTATACATGAACACTCACACACGCACAACTTGAGACATCACAATGAACACGCGCCATTTTATGTTACAGGATTGTGCGTGTGTGAGTGTATTTTTGGCACGTTTTTAAGGTAGGTATGCCTACTCTACTTATTATTATGGTTATTACCATAGAGATAATAGTTCTCTAACTCTCGTTAGAGAGTATTTTGTTAGTGATGTGCCGATTCGATTATTTTGATAATCGATTAATCGATTATAAAATAATAATCGATTATTAATCGATTATTGATCGATTATTAAAATAATTCTTAGAAAGAACTGAAAAAAAAATTCTGAACCCTTGCATTTAGTAGCAACATCTATATTATAACCTTTTAGACTGTTCTGAAAAAAGAAAAACAAACACTATTTTTTTAAATTTTTTGAAATTGAAATTGAAAATTAAATAGATTAATTAAAAAATAATGTAATTGATCAAAATTAAATATACATACCTATTAGGTACCTATTTATCACACTAAGGCGAAAGTTTGTGTGTGTGTGTATGTATGTGTGTATGTTTATTACTTTTTAACGCCGCAACTACTGGACCGATTTGGCTGACATTTGGATTGGAGATAGGTTATGTCCTGGAATAACACATAGGCTACTTTTTATCCCGGAAAAGTGTTCCTGAGGGACTTAAATAGATATAGACTTCCAAAAACGAGATAGGTGCTGTTAAACGCTGATCATTGTTCTTAGGTACATCACGCTCACATAACAAATTATTGCAATAGTTTGCTGTCGTTGCATGCATTTGTATGCTTTTGCATGAATTTGCTGTCGTTCTCGTTGCTAAGTTACTCTTAGATGATTTTGTTCAAATATTTTTTATGTGTACAAACTTATTAATCACGGGTAACATCGCGGGGCAAAGCTTGTACATATTATATAGATACTCATAGCGGGGGTAATTTCACTACAGTTGGTAAAGGCGTATCGTCGGTTCGGTGTGTTCGAAAAGTTGAGTATGTATGAAAAAGCTGTAAGCTGCATAACGCTCGCTCACAGTCGGCGGCTGACTATCCGTTTGGTGTGAACAAAGCCTAAAACTAACTTTGAGGGAAAATCCCCTTTTTGCAATGATAGGGTTTCCAAACCATATTATACTTTAGCAAGCAAATTAATAACAGAAAGCTGGTAGTAAAGTTTGGTAATTAACGTATCTATACTTCTATACTTAATATAATAAAGCGGAAGAGTTTGTTTGTTTGTTTGAACGCGCTAATCTCTGGAAGTACCTATCGGATTTAAAAAATTCTTTTTGCATTTGGTAGTCCAAGTTTTGGGGCAGGTTAAAGGCTATTTAATATCCCTAAAATCTTCCCCTAAGGGGGTGAAATGGGGGTAGAAAGTTTGTATGAAAGTCCTATGTTTTTAAAGTTACAGACCTGAAAATCGGCATTTAGATTATTAGTTTTAAATAATAAAAATCTGTATATTTTATTTTGAAAAATCTTCCCTTAAGGGTGGTAAAATAGGGGATGAAAGTTTTAATGGGAAGTTTTAATTATAATTTTGCTATTATCAACTTGTTTGGAAGGTAGGTTAATTCTAGGGCTTAGATATCAAAATTCATATAGAAAATATTTCACGAAAATCCTCCCCTAAGGGAGTAAAATGGGGGTAGGAAGGTTATGTTTTTGAAGTTACAAATATGAAAATAGGCATTTAGATTATAATTTTTAAATGATAAAAACCTGTATAAGTTATTCTGGAAAATCTCTCCTTAAGGGTGGTAAAATAGGGGATGAAAGTTTTTATGAAAGTCCTATGTTTTTAATGTTACTGACCTGAAAATCGGCATTTAGATTATGAGTTTTAAATAATAAAACTCTGTATATTTTATTTTGAAAAATCTTCTTTTAAGGGTGGTAAAATAGGGGTTGAAAGTTTTAATGGGAACTAAAAACGATCGCAGCGTCCTCTTGCGACCTAACTTGAAGCGATCACAGCGCCCTTTGGTGGCCAAAACTGGAAACTAAAAAACGATCACAGCGCCCTCTGGCGGCCTAAGCCGGAAACTTGAAGCAATAGCAGCACCCTCTAGCAGCCAAAACTGGAAACTAAAAAAAAGATTGCAGCGCCCTCTAGCGGCCAAAACTGGAAACTAAAAACGATCGCAGCGCCCTCTGGCGGGCTAACTTGAAGAGATCACAGCGCCCTCTGGTGGCCAAAACTGGAAACTAAAAAACAATCACAGCGCCCTCTGGCGTCCTAAGCTGGAAACTTGAAGCAATAGCAGCGCCCTCTAGCAGCCAAAACTGGAAACTAAAAAAAACGATTGCAGCACCCTCTAGCGGCCAAAACTGGAAACTAAAAACGATCGCAGCGCCCTCTGGCGGGCTAACTTGAAGCGATCACAGCGCCCTCTGGTGGCCAAAACTAGAAACTAAAAATCGATCACAGATTTGGCTGAAATTTTGAATGGAGATAGATAATGCCCTGACTTAAAACATAGGCAACTTTTTATTCTGGAAAATCCACAGTTCCCACTTCCCACGGGATTTTGAAAAAACCCAAATCTACAGCTATAGGTAGATCAATATAGCAAACTACCTTGAAAGTAAGTATAAAGGTTGGAAAAGGGAGTGGGAACGGGAACCAGAAATCCACGATTCCCTCAGGATTTGTGAAAACCGAAATTCACGCGGGCGAAGCCGCGGGCAACAGCTAGTATCTTTATAATCGATCATGATCGATTATGCAAAATCATAATCGATTGCAATCGATCATTTTAATAATCGATTAATCGATTATTGATAATCGATTCTGCACATCACTAATTTTTGTTCTGTGGTTATTACTCTGTGAAAAAGATTTTGACAACGCCAACCATTTTAATTTTTATTGTTTTTAAATATTATTAATTATTTTATTTTATTTTTCGTGGTCTATGAACTTAAAACTTCAAAGGGAAAACAATAAACATTAAATATGCGGTGTTGTGTGCCTTTCTGCAAAAATACTCCCGACACTGTGTCTCCAGAGAACAAGGGAATTAGTTTTCACGCGTGAGTATTATTGAGTTTAATACACGTAAGACGGAGCTGTTGTTCTCGTTAGTTCTCCGGTCTTCCAGTAGACCGACATTCCTATTTCCTTCCACGCTGATGTCGCGTACGAGTAAGCGTGGTGTGGGGTTCCAATATTATGTCGACAGATGGCAAATGTATTTATCTACACCCATGCTTTAA
This sequence comes from Melanargia galathea, assembly GCA_920104075.1. Taxonomy (NCBI): domain Eukaryota; kingdom Metazoa; phylum Arthropoda; class Insecta; order Lepidoptera; family Nymphalidae; genus Melanargia; species Melanargia galathea. The sequence continues at coordinate 16,926,705 of OV049874.1, read as the reverse complement.
ATCCTCTTTAAAAGATTCTGAAACAGTTAGCTTAAGAACTTAACTTACTTTAACTTTAGAACACCCAATGTTGTAACAACCATTACATCATCCAAACGAGTGATGTAATGAAATTCGGTACAATATTACATCATCCGTTTTTAACCCCGACGCAAATACGACGGGGTGGTAAGTTTGACGTGTCTGTGTGTGTGTGTGTCTATTCCCCCGTAGCGCTTAAACAGGTGAACCGGTTTGAATGCGGAGGTGGGAATGGTGGTGTGGGCGTGGGCGTGGGCGTGGGTTGGGCGTGAGTTGGGTGTGGATGCGGTTGTGGGTGTGTGTGTGTGCGTGTGTTGTGTGTGCGTGTGTTGTGTGTGTGTGTCTGTCTGTTCCCCCGTATCGCTCAAACTGGTTTGAATGCGGGGGTGGGGATGGGGGTGTGGGTGTGTGAGTGTGTGTGTGTGTGTGTGTGTGTGTCTGTTTGTCTGTTCCACCGTAGTGCTCAAACGGGTAAACCGATTTGAATGCGTTTTTTTTTGTTTGAAAGGTGAATTAGTCGGGAGTGTTCTTAGCTATGTTTCATGAAAATTGGACCACCACAAAATGGCGGATTACATATTTTTTCACAACTCCCTCAATATGGGTATCAAATGAAAGGGCTTGACTAGTAGAATAGCACAATGCAAATTCAACATGGCTTCAACACAAAATGGCGAATGTCGGGGGTTTAGCAGTAAGCTAACTGTTTTAGAATCTTATAGAGGATTCATATTATGGGTGTAGATAAAGTCTTGTATGCAACGGTTGATAATTAGGTATTAAAACACTCATGTGATACTATTATCACATTCGGCTTCGCCTCATGTGATAAACCCACATTCGTGTTTTAATACCCCTTATTACACAACAGTTGCATAAATAACTATAACACCGTCATCAGACAAATCTTCAGTATTAACTAGTATGAACCAACAAATTCTTTATTATCTTCTCAATAACTGCAGTTGAAATGATTAAGAAATTGTGATGATGACATGTTGAAAAGTGTTCAATACATTAAATATGAACTTTTAAAAACTTCAGGACCTCTTCTTATGAATCCACAATTCTAACTAGGTACTTACCCACCAATGATTAGCCCAGCCCCCAGTTACAGTTTACAGGTCAAATGACTGACACTGTGCTAGCTTTGTCCAGTTAATTGAAGTCAGTTGATTTTCAACCATAAATGTATTATTTACAAGAGTAAAATATAAGAACACATCAATGATGGCAGTAATATTTCAATTGGAAATTCATATAGTTGTGTACATTTTCATAACTACCAAAAGACATTTTGCATATTATGTCTCTCAATAAGTTTAAGGTTTTTATAAAATGCAAACTAATTGAATAATCTTAATATAGCATAAAAGATTATTAACAATGGACATAAATTGCTTTACAAGCCAACAATAATTTTAGTTAACCATATTGTGAGATTTTGATATTTAAAAAAACCTTTCCTGACTCTTGTTGTGGGCTCTTCGCAAACCAGGGCACGTTTGGAACCCACACAGTCTTAATTTCAAGTGTTCTAAGAAATTATCCACCATTACCTCCCTTTTATCTACTTGTAAAATTGATGTTCAAAAAGTGTACCGTGTAACAATTTTGAATAAGCCCTGCGGTTGCTGGTCAGGGGGGTTATTCTGTAACTTAGTTAGCAACTGAAAATAGTTGCCAACTAATTAGTTAGATATACATTGCTGCTCTACTGTGTACAATTATGAAAACACTTTATATTTCCCACAGTAAAGCAGCAATGTATAGCTAACTAATTAGTTGGCAACTATTTTCAGTTGCTAACTAAGTTACAGAATAACCCAGCTGATCAGTAAACAGCTGGTGCAGATCTATCAGTGGTCAGAACATATTGAAAATCGACTGTAAAGGTTTAGGTTTTCACTACAATTAAGAATAATTACTGCTAGGTACTGCTAGTGCATAACAAAAAATGGTAATTTGCAGTTTCCCCCGTGAAGTGTGTCTCCGTGGTGCTTGGCTCAGAGCCCTCGGCAAGCAAGGCAGTCACCTGCCAGACTCTGCCGTGGTCTGCTCACAGCATTTTCTAAATGAGGACATTTATGAAACAGACAGTGGCTTAAAGCAGATTCGTACCGGTGCTCTTCCTTCAACAGTGCAGGTAACATCTCAACCATGTCACGTATTGCTTGTAAGTCAAAAGTAACTAAGTCTGATCATATGTAACTGAGGAATTAGGAGCAATTGAAGCTGCAGCATTGTATGGACAGAGTAATGTAGAAGTAACTAGGGGTGTATTTACAGGTTTGCGTGATATGCCTAGACACTGACAGCAAGCTGTTACTAATGAGTAAACACAAATTGGAAGAAGCATATGAGAAATTATCTGGATATGCTGTAAGTTAACCTATGATCTATAGCTACTTGTTACCGTTACATTTCTTTTTTATTTCTTCTCTTCAAATGTCAACTTGTTGATTGGACTAAATAGAATAGAATAGAAAAGTTTTTTTATTCAAATAAACTTTTACAAGTACTTTTGAATCGTCAAGTGAATGTACCACAGGTTCGGAATGCAGTTCCAGCCGAGAAGAACCTGCAAGAAACTCGGCGGTTGCTCTTTTTAAAAATAACATTATAACAATTATTATTATTAATGTACATGTTACAATTATTATTATTAATGTTATTAATGTACTGAAATGCCGTCTCGTGCATTGCTGGAACGAGTTAAATCCAAGCTATTTTATCGTTAATATAATCTTCAATTGTATAATAAGCTTTTTATAAGCTTATTATGATATCATAACCATTCAGGTGCAGTCAGTTCAACCAAAGAGGATGGATTACAACTTCAACATACAAAATATGAAAAGACTTTCTCTCTTACATATTGTGTTACAATTGTTTCAGTTGTGTGATCAAGGAAACCTGAAACAAACAGTTTGCGTACAATGTGCGCAGAGATTGATAAACTGTAGTAAATTCAGAGACAAGATCTTGAGAGCCCGTGCACTGATGATGGACTTAGTTGAAAAACATGAATCTGTGAGTACTTAATACATAATACATATTCATCTTTATATAGATACATAAAATCGGCAGCTTAAGCATAATAATCCAAACGTATGATTTTAAAATCTTTGGCAGTCTGTCTATCTGTTACATTTCATAGTGCAGCTGCTAAACAGATC